>CAHIKZ030003327.1:3505000-3540000 GCA_903632075.3 Acanthosepion pharaonis | reverse complement strand
TTCCTAATCAAATTGTTATTTTAAAAGAGCTATATTAAATTTGTTCAAAGATCTTTCTCTGAGGAAATCATTATTTGTGGTGCAGATTTTGTTACCCCAGCGTTTCGGCCGTTCTATTCTACAGCCTTCTTCAGGTGTATAATACATAATCAAAGGAAATAGTAGCTTCATTTTTTTAAAAACTAAAGACAAAATATTAAAATGTTCCTCAAATTGAAATAGGGTTAAAAGTATAATTGATTTGACTTAAATTATTTACAAGCGAACTATTGTCATCACTCTTGTTGTTGTTATCACAACGATGTTCGTTTTAACGTTTCAAACATAACAAGCAGCAATAGCAGTACTTATCAGCAGGTTGGGCATAGTGGCTGAAAGAGTTGGTTCGGGGACGTAATAATTGCGAGTTCAATCCCTTGAACTCAGTGGAAATAACTAGACGAAATAATCCCAGATATGGGCCGTGGAATGTGAAGAATCTACCCAAGTAGATTGAATAAAGGCTTCAGTTCGGAATTCCATGATCGACATATACCTGATGAAGGCCGAAACGTTGTAATAACAATAGTCCTCGTGTAAATAATATAAATAATGATAGCTTCTCATTCCAGAAATTATATATTTTTTTGTATTTTGCATCTTTATATCTACCATTATTACAGTTTACTTCTGAGGATCAAAGTGTAGTATCTGCTGAGTCACCGGACCTTCTGAATTGGAATCAATTAGGCTTTCTTTCCACAAAATGAAAAGAAAGGAACTTGGAAAGGTGAAGGAGAGGTGGAAGGAACGAGAGGGGCGAAAGAGAGGAGGAAGGAAAGAGAGAGGGAAAGATAGGAGGATGAAAGAGAGGCGGTGAAAGAGAGGAAGCAAAAAAGAGGAGTGGTGATAGAGAGAAGGAAGGAAAGAGAGGCGGTGACAGAGAGGAAGCAAGAAAGAGAGTGGTAAAAGAGGTGCGGAAGGAGAGAGAGGCGGTGAAAGAGAGGAGAAAGGAAAGAGACGGTGAAAGCGAAGAGGAAAGAAAGAGAAGGGTGAAAGAGAGAAAGAAAGAAAGAGAAGCGGTGAAAAGAGGAAGAAGTAACAGACAGAAAGAGAGAGAGAGAGGAAGAGAGGAGGCAGGAAAGAGAGGAGGTAAAGAAGAGGAAGGCAAGAGAGGGATGACGGAGAAGAAAAACGAAAGAGAGGGTGAAAGGGAGGAAGAATGAAAGATAGGGAGTGAAGGAGGCTAGAAAGCTAAATATGAGTAATGAAAATAAAATTAATAAATATATATAGAGTAATATAAGGGATGTTAAGAAAACGATGGCACACTACAGACATTGGCGGACTGATGTGTTTTTACGGTTTATCAGCCCTTTGTGTGTTATTTAAAGCCGATATTTGGATGGTACGTGATTGCTTACAGTACTTGGTGTTCTGAAGCGCCCCCCCACCTAAGTAAAAACCCGACTCGTTACTGTTCAACTTCGGTGATCGAACGGGAATCAGTGTTTCCAGTATGCTTTGACTGTTAAAGGACAGAATAGGATATATAAAAACATGAAGAATATATATATATATATATATATATATATATATATATATATATATATATCGTATGTAAATATAAAGTCAGCACCCAGAGGTGACAGTTTCATGATCAAACACAATCGTCCCACCTGATATTTAACCCATAAATATATCATACCTTAAAACTATATTTTTATCTTTATATTTTATCATCTCTTTCTATTCTACATTCAAAACCATCACTTGATAAGACACCAGAAGTGTTGAAACAAAATGGCTATTTTTGTAGTGATTTTATAACATATTTATGATATAATTTTAAATACTCATAAATACATATATATATATATAACCTATATATATATATATATATATATATATATATATATATATATATATATATATATATATATATATATATATATATATATATATATATATATATATATATATATATATATCCTCCTAGACCAGTTGCTATCCAAGGCTATAGAACACAGTCTGCGCTGCTATTTACCTATAGCTAGATGGAGAAGAAGAGGATTCACACCTTTCCCAAGGGTATTAGCACGTAAGTGAATGAAATTGGATTCGACTAGAATTCGAATCCAAGCCGCTATCAATTACTCCACCGTGCCTAAATCTGAATGATGGACATTTCTGAATTCAAAACCTGCGGAGGGTCGTTTGGGGACCTTGTGGCACTTAGTGCATCAGGTCTCTGTATTCGGCCCTTCAAAAAGTGTGGATGGTCCTGCACGAAAACTTCGCCACTATAATCAAATCTCATGTGCTGTTGTCGGGCTGTCAGTTTCCTAGGAACTGATCTGCTTGATCCCCATACGTCGAATTCGACAGGAGAGTCGAATATATATATATATATATATATATATATATATATATATATAGATAGATAGATAGATAGATAGAGATAGATAAGTGTGAATACTAAAGTAAATAACGAGATATTAGCAAATGTTTATGCGTGCGATAGCATATGCCGATAAACAAATAAATATTTAATTTAATTTATGGTGCAAACAAAACAGTGCTCAATGTTGTTAAACAGAGCTATGAAGTATATATGAATGAATACACATATGCCTACGTTAATAGTGCAACTTAAAGTTACATGGCTTTTCAAGTTGTCAGGCACTTATGTCAAATAAGTGCCTGACGACTTGGGAAACATGAAAGTTGCACTACAAACGTATGTGTATTCATTAATATATATATATATATATATATATATGTGTGTGTGTGTGTTTGTGTGTGTGTCTGTGTGTGTGTGTGGAGTGAGAGACTTTTTGGTTTCATATGAAGAGACAATGATCAAAAGACTGAAAGGTACGGCTAGAAAGATGTACAAATTGTGATCTTTATAGACAAAGCAAGAGAAAGATAAACGAGGGAATGCCGTAGAAAAATATCTGTACATTCTTTATTCATTTTTCACACATGAAATTCTTTCATTATGTTTGTATAACACTAAGCTAAAAAAATCATCAATGGTCAAAAAAGATCGGAATTGGTAAGGGAGAGAAGTTAAAGCAGAAGATAAAGTCAAAAGAGGAGGGAAGAGTCGATAAAGGATAATCTTCGTTGTCAACACTCGTAAAATATACAATAATTCTGAATTTATTTAAAATATCATGTCGAAAGAGTTTTACAAGTAAAAATGCAAAGAATAACCTGTGGACTAACTCATTGTGTAGCAATGTTTAGCAAGCTAATTCAACATAACATTACTATTGTAATAAAATTTGTCATTCCTGAACTTCCTATTTTAATGGCCTTGTGGCATACTAAGACTAGCTGAGAAAATAGCAAAAATTGCTTTATTCGTTATAAAACTTGTGTCATAGTCAATTATTACTGCAGTGGATTTGATGTTCTTTGGACGTCCTTTGTGGGCCCCATTGACGGAGCTTAGAATAAGTTGTTTGCATCCCCTGTAGAAGGGAAAGATTAAGCCCTAGAAAGGTTATCTTGGGGGCGAATACTTGCAGGATAGACTATAAATTGATCAATGCTTACTTTTTTTTAATCTAGTATAAACTGATTTATGTCTACACTTTTGATTATTGCACAAATTGGACGTATGTCTACAATTTGATTCTCCTGTTAATTGGACATCTGTCGACATTTTTTTTACTCTAGCATAAACCGGGCCGACGTCTAACTTTTTAAATTTCGTGGAAACCAGGTTCATGTCTAACTTCGTGACACTTGTGTAAACCGGACCGATGTCTACCTTATTGATCCTGGTGTAAAGTGGACCGATGTCTACCTTATTGATCCTGGTGTAAACCGGACCGATGTCTACCTTATTGATCCTGGTGTAAAGTGGACCGATGTCTACCTTATTGATCCTGGTGTAAACCGGACCGATGTCTACCTTACTGAACCCTGGTGTAAAGCGGACCGATATCTACCTTATTGATCCTGGTGTAAACCGGACGGAGGTTTATCTTTTTGACTCTCGCACAAATCTCACCAAATCTCGACTTTTTGGTCTCTAGTCTAAAACCAGAACATTGTCTATTTTTTGGACTCTAGTGTAAGCCGTATCTATGTCTAACTTTTTCACTCAGGTGCAAACCTGACCTATGTCTACTTATCTGTTAATTCATTGCAACTTTTGTCCTTTAAGAATTATATTCGATATTAAATAAACTAACAAGGGTTTTGATATGTCGTGAAATTAACCAAGCTGAACTTAAATCTGGACGTGAAAAAATATCAAGCTTGCTTTGTAGACAATACTGAGTAATAAAGACGACCTTCACTAGATGCGATGTTCTGGAACGTTAGGGATGAAAAGAAGACTTTCACAAAGAAATCTACAACATATATATATATATATATATATATATATATATATATATATATATATATATATGTGTATTTGGGTAGCAAACCTAGTTTTATACAAGTTTAATTAAAACAATTGACAAGATACTGCGGTTAAGTTTTACTTAGTTTTTCTTGTGTTCCTATAATTTTATTCTTTTCGGGACTTATATAGAAGTTGTCTAAATGTTTTGTATGTCCGAGACTTTTCCATTATTCTTTTAGCCATTATCAAGATTGGTTTTATTTTTACATTTAAAGTTTCTTTGAGATTTTTTTTATATAATATGGTAAAAATATAGTTTTAAGATTTGCTATATTTATGAGTTATGTTGCGCACTATCAGGAATAGAGAGTAAGTGAATATAAAAGTAGACATTGAAGTCAACAACCAGAGGCGATAGGCTGTTTCATGCTTAGACGCAGTTTGCAGGCCATGATGATTGCGTTTAAGCATGAAACAGACTTTCACCGTTTCGTGTTGACCTCAATGTCCACCATTATATTTACACACACACACACACACACATACACACACACATACACACACACACACACACACACACACACACACATACACACACACACACATACACACACACACACACACACACACACATACACACACACACACACACACACACACACACACACACACACACACACACACACACACACACACACACACACACACACACACACACACACACACACACACACACACACACACACACACACACACACACACACACACACACACACACACACACACACACACACACACACACACACACACACACACACACACACACACACACACACACACACACACACACACACACACACACACACACACATACACACACACATACACACACACACACACACACACACACACACACACACACACACACACACATACACACACACATATATATATTTCTTTGAAAGAATCAAAGCATTTTCGGTTTCTTACAACTTTTGTCAGTGCTTGTTTCTGATTTTTAATTTTTTTATAAAATTAAAATTCAGTATTGAAAATAAAACTTAATTCAGTTCTAAGCGCTGATAAATTAGGAATCGAAAATTTTGTGATTTTTTCAAAAATCTATTGTGTTCCAATAAGTCAACTAAATAAAAAAAATATACAAAATGTTTTTGTCATCCAATTTTTATATAAGGTGCATATGTGGATGCCTAGCATTAATATATATTTTTGCTTATATATATATATATATATATATATATATATATATATATATTATTAGTTTCAAGGTGTACTATATTTATGGGATAAAGTGCTCAATATCAGAGATAGAGTGTATGTAAATATAAATATAAAGTGAACATTGAAGTCAACACAGAGGCGACAGGCTGTTTCATACTAGACGCAATCATCAGGCGGCCTGACGATTGCGTCTAACATGAAACAGCCTGTCGACTCTGAGTGTTGAATTCAATGTTCACTTATATATATATATATATATATATATATATATATATATATATATATATATATATTTTTGTGTGTGTGTGTGTGTGCAATCATTTCAGATAGAGTTTATCTCTAAAAAAGGTAATATGAATAAAGACAAAAGGAAACTTATCCTGACTCATTTCGTCCCCTGTAGGACTTTTATCATTTGTTACAAAATAAATTCCCACAGAGGACGAAACGCGTCGTCTAAGATAAGTTTTCATATATATACGTCTGTGTGTGTGTGTGGATTTAATAGGTCGGTTAATAAAATTTGAAAAAAAAAAGCCAACAAAATGATTTCAATATTATTAATAAAATTGTTTATATTTATAATCTATTAACCTTTTGACTCAATTGAAGCACGAAAAGAAAGATTTTAATGTAGGAATTTTCGAACACGGCATTAAATTTGTTCTTTTCGTGCTGGTAACCAGTCTCAAGAAAGAAATATCTGGATTCAAGCGTGTGTCATATTTAAGAACAAGTAATTTCCTTTGATTTTGAAATTATATCCCAGATGTTAACTTCTCTGTGACAATAAGACATGGAAAAGGGTCGTTTGCCGAAAACGTGGCATATGACAAGCAATTTTTTTTGTTATTAGTTCTTCCGAAAATTATACCTGTTCCTTCACTAGTCATCATTTGTGTGAATAAGGAAGCGGTTCTATGCTATAATGTAGCTCTCTTATACGTCGATATCAAAGAAATTCCAATCTCTGTCTGTCTCTTTGTATAAAACACTTAAATTACCATCAATCGTTAACGGAAAAATAGAAGAAAATACATAATTCTTCTAAATTAGCCGCTATATGCCCACATACATTAATTCTCTTAATTTTTCTTTCCAAATCTCTATTCCCCTTTCTTTCCTTAAAATCCTAATTCCACTTCTTATTTCTTACAACTTTACTTCTCTTTTTTTCTCCCTATATCGTTTCATGTGAGATGACCTATTAAAAAGGTCAATGTTTGGTCCTTACCCCAACTTCTTCACTATTAAGTATTGTAATAAAAATAAATTTAAAATCATTCCTATCTCTCACTTCCCCTCTCTAATTTCGACCATGTCTGTCACCATCTCTCCCTACTCTCTATATCACCTTACATCAACATAATACTACCCGTCAAAGTGTATATAAAAAATATATGTAAATTTAAATTCATTTTTTCACGCTTGGGAGTGTGGTCTGATGAGCCAGGGAAAATAAAGTAAATTATAACTTATGGACCCTTAAAGTTGCATGTTTTCATTGAATTAATCTCTCAGATTTAACATTGAGATTTTCATTACTATATATATATATATATATATATATATATATATATATATATATATATATATATATATAGGCAGCATATCTTCATTCAGAATGGTTTGAATAATCTGGACATATAGTGTCTATTTAATTTATTCTAATCCTCTCAAATTCTCAGATCAACTTCCTAAAGTTGATATTAGATTTATTAAATTTATTAAGTAAGGCGCCGTAGTTTGTTTTTTTTAATTTCTTTTATTTTCAAAAGTACTTTGAATCTCATCCAATATCATCTTCGGGGGTGAATTACTAAGACAATTGATAGTTGTGAATAGTTTGTAAATGCGCATGAAACGCGCTCTGTTATAGTTAATTTAAAAATGAACTGTTAAAGCTATCATGTTTATCTAAGGGAGGTAACTTTAATTTTTATAGTTGTAATTTTAAAAAAAATTACGATTTGAGTATTTTAAAACATTGCTGTTATAGGCATTTTAAATCGTTGTTGCTATACTCATAATTAACCTTATTTAGCATTGGTTGTATTTTTCTTTCTCAAGTATTTGAAGTTTTTTAAGAAATTAAAAATACTATGGTATCTTCCTTAATGAATTTAATATCAATATTATCATGTTGATCCGAGAATTCGAGAGGATTAAAATAAAACTTAATAGATATAAGATGTCCATATATATATATATATATTTCAGATAGCGTATATCTGTAAAAGGACAAAATGAATAAAAAATATATATATATATATATATATATATATATATATATATATATATATATATATATATATCTATCTCCAAATATAGGTTTGGTGCATACAGAATAAATTCCAATAACCAACAAATACTATTCTTAAAAGAGTGCTCAATACAGCGTAGAGCAAATATAATTATTTATTCGAAAATTATAACATAAATATGTTATAAAATCACTACAAAAATAGCCATTTTGTTTCAACACTTCTGGTGTCTTATCTAGTAATGGTTCTGAATGTACACACACACATACACACACACACACATATATATAGGGGGGTTGCGTATGTGCGCGTTATGTTGCAAGGATTCTGAGTTCTTTAGAGTGACCGACACCATTGAAAGAAATCGACAGGCTTTTGTTTAAAAGGCCGGGGAGGAGTGTGATCTGGACAATAGGCGAACCTATCTACACCTCCTTTAATAATAAGACGGGAGTTCTTCAGGGCTCTGTTTCTGGTTCTCTGCTGTTTCTGATCTTTAACAATGATGTCATTGATGTCATCAGTTTCCAACTAGGTATTTATGCGGGTGAGACAATCGACAAAATAAGCCTGGTAACTGCTCTTGAAAAGGACCTCCAATCAGTGGTTAAGATATGACTTGTAAATGTTTGCGCCTCGAAAAATGCTTTTATTTAATCAGCACAGACAACCTGATATTAGAATGGCCAAACTCCAGAAGGGCAACATTCTCTTTCTTTCTGGCCTCACGTTTTTCACTGACAGGAATTGGAGTGACTCTGTTGAATCAATTGCTGCATCTACTGCAAGGAAGGTTGGTTCACTGAGTCGTGACAGAAATATTTTTCTCGTCAGAATCCATTTTGCACATTTATAAATCTACCATTCGTCTGTGCATGAAATACTTTTACCAGATTTGGTTTGGTTCAAGATTAAGACATCAAGAAGATGTCGATTGATATTACATTTGAATATTTGAAGATTATAGCTATCAGGGAAGTTGTCATTCCACGATTCTTGATATAATTCAAAGAAGGGTTTGTAATGTAAATGATCCTGAGCGTGCATCTGTACTACTGTCACTTTCTCACTGACATGACGTGGTTTCCCTTTGTCTTTTCAACAAATATTTTTATAGCAAATGATGAACTATTCCACCCCTCACCCTGGTGCCCCGAATACATGAATTTAAGCGTGCTGCTAGATTGGCAGCTAGGTCTCACCGTTTTGACTATTGAGCTAACGAGATGGAACCGCCCACTTCTAACACCTTTCTATTCTCGCACTTCTCGCATGTGGAACTCCCTTCCGATTTCTTGCTTTCCTCTCTAAATGACGCACACACACACACGTACAAACACACACACATACACACACACACACACACACACACACATACAAACACACACACATATACACACACACATACAAACACACACACACATACAAACACACACACACACACACACACACACACACACACACACACACACACACACACACACACACACACACACACACACACACACACACACACACACACACACATATATATATATAGGTCAAAAGTTTGTACCTTCTTCTGGAATTTGAACAATCGCTTTTAAATTGAAGGTCGCCTGCATTTTTCAAAACCCTTTAATATCTTCGCATCTTAGTGTTGTTCCCAGGTCCATACTGACCCGGAGTGGTAGTAGATGATAGGATGGCAGCTATGACAAATAGTGACCCCGACCAACCAAAAACAAAACACTATGAAATAATAATAAAAAATACCAGCAATACATTTTTATATAAAATAATTACTAATAATATATATTTTCAGTAGAATTACCAACAATACATTTAATATCAAAATAACCAACAATATATATTTATCTTTCGTTCCAGACATAAAATTACGTGCTAAATATATTTAGTTGAAGCCATAAAATTACGTGCAAAATATTTAGATTTCGGCATTAAATAACCTATAGAGTTTGATATGCCGCTAAACAAAACCAACCAAGCATTTAATATCTCACTTCCTGAAGGTTTTTATCATATATCCAATAATAATAATAAAATGAAAATAATAAAATGAATCCATTCCTACTTAAATATCTGTCTATATTTCTGGGATGAGGTATTGTAACTGTTATATACCGTATCTATGAATAGTAATGGGTATGTCCCAATCCTCATAAATACGTTGGACACTATTGTAAGTGGGTGTAATATGCTGTCTAAGTAGTTCACCACTAGCAGTGGTTTACCTACTTCACGCCGCTGGCGAGTATTGTAATTTGTTGCTGTTATAAAGATTACCATTTCATTCCCAACCGCCATTTTGTTTATTCCTCATTCAGTAAATTTTTCTGGGTTACAACAGTAATTGTTTCCGCTCTTGCTCTCATCTCATCATTATTGTCATATTCATGTTGTACGTTTCGGCCTTCTTCAGATGCTATACAATGGCATTTCGAACAGGACCCGTTATTTAGCCCATGGGAGTAGATTGTTCTCACTTGCTGCTAGATGGTGTCCCCGCTGTTCACCTTGAGGGTCTCGATCAAATCCAAAGACGCATGTGCAATATGATAGGTCCTGACCTGGCATTTCGACTCCAGTCACTTTCTTACAAAAGTGATGTGGTTTCCATCTGTTTTTATTACAAATATTTTCATGATAACTACTCTGACAAGATATTTTCACTGGCGTCCCGACTGCATGAATTTAAGCGTGCTACTAGGTTGGCATCTCGGTCCCACCCTTTTACTGTCCGAACAATTAAATGTAACCGCCTCTTCTACTTCAACAGCTTCTTCTCTCGCACTTCCCGACACTAGAACCCCCTTTCTTTTACTTGATTCCCTGATAGCTATAACCTTCAAATACTCAAATGTAATATCAATCGACATCTTCTGATGTCTTGATCTTGATCCCCGTCCTTCCCTTTATCCTTTCCTCAAATAACCAACTTTACTCTTACTTTCACTCTCTGTAACCCCCATCCGTGCTAGTGGCACACCCGCCTTGCTTGGGGTGAAATGCTTAAAAAATGACCACTAAGCCCTTTCAAGAGTACGACGTTTGATCCCTTGATCATTTATATATGTGAGAGTGGTGCAATGGATTACAGCTCACGATAAGTAATCGAAGAGTCGAGTTCGAATTATAGTCGAATCCGTTATATTCACTCACGCGCAAATACCCTCAGGAAAGGTATGAATCTATCTCTTGTCTTCCCAGCTATGGGGAAATAGCAGGGCAGACTGGGTCCTATAGACTTGGTTGGCAACCAGTTTAGTAGCAGGAAAAGCAGCCAGAAGAGGCAAATGGCGAATGAATTTCTTATAGAAGCCAATGGTCAACTTGCTGCTTCCGAGATGGAAAACTTCTAGTTACAAAAGACGGCGATTGTAGCATCATCTAACACGTGACACATAGTGTAGGACATTGTGCTATGATAGAGAGGGTGTATATTGCAGGACACTGCAGGAAATTGACCAATTTAAACAATTCACTTGTACAGGTGTATTTAGTAAAACATGTAATTTATTGAATTCTCATCCGTCGTTCTCGTTTGGAGTTGGAGAATCCATATATATATATATATATATATATATATATATATAGATAGATAGATAGATAGAGAGAGAGGAGAGAGGGGGGAGAGAGCGACATGGATAGATAGATAGATAGATAGATAATGAAACAGTGGAAAAGCGCGTGTCTCTTGTTTTAGTAGGTGTCTTCTAATAGGAAAAGTCACCTACTATCTATCTATCTATCTATCTATCTCAGTCTGTTCATTATCTATCTATCAACCCCAGTCTGTTCATTATCTATCTATCTATCTATCTATCTATCTATCTATCTATCTATCTATCTCTATCTATCTATCTATCTATCTATCTATCTATCTATTCATTATCTATCTATTCATTATCTATCTATCTATCTATCTATCTATCTATCTATCTAAAGACCACAAAATCACTTTCTAAAAACAGATCCGTGACTGGAATAGAAAGAAAGATCTTATCCTCGGCGAAGAAGGCAGACCAACCCGATCAAATGTGTTCAGTATGAAACTGGCGATTTAGTTAAAACCAAATAAATTGAAAACATTTCACACAGAAATATTTTTCATTCAATCAAAGTATTCCCAAAGTGTCTCTAAATTTATTCCAATTTGGCAGGATGTTGCCATTGCCCCTCTTTACAAAAAATGTCGATCATTTATATATGCCTCTAATTCCGGAACACTTTAAAGAAAATGCCTGTAATATAATGATCCATCGGAGAAGTTGGTCGGATAGTCAGTACGCAATAACGTTTCTATATTTGGCAGATTCAACTTTATTAACAGAGTTTATATAACTAAAAGCAGCGAGTTTTATAATACCAAACTAACATCAGTTTATCTGTCATTTGTATATTTGTCTTGTATACATTGGTCTACATATGTGTGTTTAGTTAGATTAACAAACCTGAAGGCATTCTTGTTTTTGTCCCATACACATCACAATCATAACACGTGATTAGCATCTGAGGTGAAATCATAATGTAACGGATATTTCAACATTTTATACGCATGCGCTAATTAAGTTATTTTCAGTTATGCAATAGCGTAACCAAGACGGACCTTGACAGACGAAACATCCGACAGTCCGATGAAACAAGTTTTGCCAAATCACACCTGCGTCGCTCTTTCTCGAGCAGCGAAGGAGGGCGGCTTCTGTTCAAGTGTTGTGGGCTTCTCCGTCGCGCAGGGTTGTCCACCAGAATCAGCGAATGGGTCTCGTCAAACTCTCTTTGATTCACAGTCATCTACGCCACCGCAACTGGTGGTGGAGGGAGTAAGGAGAGGGGATGACGATCCCGATGATCGGATACGGAACAGGTGCCGACGAAGACGAGTATTCAGTGTGTTTCAATATTCGCAGCGGTGTAAAGCAGGGTTGTGTGCTTGCACCTACTTCATTCGGCGTCTTCTTCGCGGTCATGCTGAAACCTGCGTTCGGGGATTCAACTGAAACCGATAGCGTTCACCTGCACACAAAACAGACGGAAGACAGTTCAGTTTGTCTCGACTGACAGTCAAACCCAAAGTTCGCGAAGTGCTCATTAGAACAGCACACTCCGAAGAGCAACGGCAACGACTAATGGACAGGTTTTCAAAATCTGCCAAGCGGTCAGTCTGACCATCACTCTGAAGGAGACCAACGTGATAGGCCAAGATGTTGAAACAGCCTCCTGCCATCAAAAACCAACAACTACGACATGGAGGTTGTCCCTGAATTCCCATTCCTCGTATCCACCGTTTCAGACACAAACTCCCTAGACACCGAGGTCGACATACGGATCGGAAGTGATGACCCCACATTTGCCAGGTTGACCTCGAGAGTCTAGAAGAACAAAAAGCTTACTACGAACACCCAAATTGCAGTCTATGTGTCGTCAGGATGTTGCTCTACGTCAAGAAAAAAAAAGTCATTCTCATACAACACATTCACCATGCATCGTTTACTTAATGGCGCCACGAATTGTTTACATTAATCACTCGTCTCATTTTGTTTTTAAGGCAATGAAATACTAGTCAAGAGCAGACATGCTCCCGCCGTTGCTAGTAAACGGAGCATGTTTAAGTTTGTGGCTCGGCTCCAGGAAGGTTATTATCTTGGAAATACTGGTAACAGCTAAGTGCTGAGGTTACATCATATAAAAAGCTGAATTCGATAGACAGCTAACATTATAGTGTAATGACTCAACATACAAATTCACGTCTCTATCAGTAAAGCCAGTTAGGTGACTGTCCAGGCTTACTTGAGCCTGGGCGTTGCCTTACATTCGTCTTGGAAGAGGCACACGTATTTTTCGGGGTATTTTTTTAGAAAAAAATTCGTCTTGTAAGCAGGAAAAATACGGTATATATATATATATATATTTAAGTAATTTTTATGTTTATACATTCTTTTTATAGATACAAATATTTATGTGAATGCTCTATTTATAATAAACAACATTTACCGGCCTGAATGTCCGAGAAATTTTCACAGAAAATATACGTCCTGCGACAGGATTCGAACCTGTATCCTATACGGAACTGTCATTTAGCTTGACGTGCCTTTACCGATTTGGCCACGGAGGAGCGTTCGTTTAGCACGGTCGAATACTGTATTTAAACTTCAATCTTCCATGAATCTCTCACGTACATTCATATCTGCTCGTGGCGTATCAAATGTAAACAAATGACGTCACACATTATGAAATGGACAAAGTTCGACAATTATTTTAAGACGAAAATTTCTCGGACATTCAGGCCGGTAAATGTTGTTTAATACTGTTTATTATAAACAGAGCATTTAAATATTTTATCTATAAAAAGAATGTATAAACATAAAAATGTCTTAAAATAATTGTTGGACTTTGTCCATTTCATAATGTCTGACGTCATATATATATATATATATATATATATATATATATATATATATATATATATATATATATCCTAAAAATGTAGTTTTTGTTACGGTTTTTTTGTGTATATGCTGTGTAACTAGTGAGCGAGTCAAAATGACTTAATTCCATTTATAGTCGACCAATAGAAGGTCGACCAATCAGAAGCCGCTGAACATTGTATCCGTCGTGTATAAAGGCGGCCATCTTTGTTTTCTCCCCGGAAGGACCAGAGGAAACTTGTCCGGCGAACATGACAGACGGAGGAACTACGCTCTGCTACTTTGCTGCGATATCCACTGCGAACCTGCACTACGCTTTCCTACTGTCTCCGAAATATTCACTGCCAACCTCTGGATTCTATACTCGAAGACGACCGTCATGAAAATGTCTAACAGTTTTAAGGTATGTTATATTTATGGGTTAAAGTGCACAATATCAGGGATAGAGTGTGTGTAAATGACCTCAAGAATGTGTTCACGCATGAAACCGACTAGGTGTTGAGCACAGTGTCCATATATATATATATATATATATATATATACACACACACACCATGTTTTTTCCTTATTGTTTTTAATTATCCATATTTTACAAGTAATGATTGTTTTAAGGAAAGGTAATATGTTCATGGTTCTGAACGTAAATTTACCGCGTAGATCAGTGGATCCCAACCGACTTTAGTATTTCTAAAATTATCTTTCACCTCCGTAATTTTTAATTCTTACATATTCAAAATTTCACAGAAATTCACGTCAAGGAAGCTTAAAAGCCCATTAACTAAACAAGTCTCCAAAGACCATGGCGTCCATGAAAGAGAAAAATTTAAAAAATAAAAAGACACTTAAATATATATATAGTTTCAAAACATATAATAGAGAACTGAAAGGTAAAAATATAAAATATTTGAATCAAAGCTTATTTTGTAATATACTTTGATCATTTTAATCATGAAATAATATTGCAAAATGAAATTTGAGCTCACTAGAAAACAATTCATTGTAACTCATTCTCGATTGTTTTATTCTCATTTTGTTTATTTATTTATTTTATTTTATTTATTTATTTATTTTTTCAGTTTTCGATTTTTAAGTAATGTAGTAAAAATTTCCCAGATCAAAATAAATTATTAAATTATTAGATAAATGAGCGAGCTCATCTAAAAATCGAAAACTGAAAAAAAAAAAATTAAAAATATATAAAATAAGTAAAATAAATGAACCCAAACAAATTATCAAATCATATCCGTTAGAATAGACAAAATTGAATAAATAAATAAAAAAAACAAAATCTATGGACCCAAATAAGTAAAATAAATAATAAACAAATTAACAAATCATAATGACCAAAATATCAGTTAGACTATAAAAATCAAACCAAAAATCGGACGAAAAACATAGCTTTAACTGCTATATAACGATAAAAATAATATCGATACTTAATCTTTCGAAAACAGAAAAGAGTAAATAAAAATATACAGTATAATAAATAAATAATAAAAAAACATTTAACATAAATTAATCTAAATTAATCCAGATAAATAAATAAATAAACTAACAAACCAATCCCGATAAATAAACCGTTAGAAAAAAAGAAGTAAAGATAATCAATCCAAATAAATAAATGAATAAACAAATTAAAAAATGCTCTCACCAAAATAATAGCTAGAATAAACGACAGCAATCAATCCCAGAATTGAATAAACAGCTTTAATTATCTTCCCAAACCAAAACAAAACTATTAAATAAGCGATATAAACAAATTTTTAATATGTTAATGAAACACCGATTAAAATAAAAAAAAATAAATATATCAGATAAGAAATAAAAATAAAAAGATAAATAAAAAGAAGCAAACTAATTTTACCTCAGATAAATAAATAAATAAATGACTTCTGGCAAAATAACCGCCAAAGTAGACCACCCACAATGCACCACTGACCAGTATATATAAATAGCCGAGAAAAAAAAACAACACTCGTGACCTGACGATTGCGTCTAGCATGAAACAGCCTATCGCCTTTAAGTGTTGACTTCAATGTTACTTTTATATTTACAAACGCTCTATCTCTGATATTGAGCACTATTCCATAAATATAGCACACCTTAATATATATATATATATATATATAGATAGATAGATAGATAGATAGATAGATAGATAGAGAGAGAGAGAGAGAGAGAGAGAGAGTGATGACGAGTTGAGTCACAACGACCCAATTGAATTAATTAGAGGTCACATCTTTGTCGTAAAAAAAATCTATAATTTAAGGGTTTCAACTGCTTCACCAGTGATATTGAAAGGGAAAAGAAACGTAGAATTGAATTTTTAAAACAAAACGAATGAACACAGTCACCCCGACATTTGGGATCCCAAATGCGCCAGTCATTGTATCACTGTGTTCTCACAGTGGGTAAAAGCCTGAGGCCAAATGTGTGGGATAGTAACTGCTCGCACAATCCAAACAATGCAGGGCAACAGTGTTCCCCTTGTAACAATCATCATGTTTGTACCTCTTCATCATGGCATCTAAAGTGATCCAGTTATTTTCTATACAAAACGGTCCGATTTCATGAATAGATTGTGTCTGGTAGGTATATATCCTGAACAAATGCCATTATTATCGGAAGGTAACTTTAATGGACCTCATGGTGTTATACAAACACTCTCTCTTCCAAGCTTGCTTACCTATGTGGCCAGATTAAAAAGAAGTAATTATTTTATTACAAGAAGCGCACACACAATTTAATAGCCGTTCAACGTTTCTTTATAGTTAGATTCATTGTAAAGAATTCAATTTCCAAAAGGTATTAGAGTGATTCTGAATATCGTAATTATTCGCATTTTTTTATAGATTTAATCTTAAATGTTAGGGGTGCACATTACACATGAGACTTAAATATTGAGCTTTTTTGGCCACCTTCATCGTTTTATTATGGATGATATGAATAAAAGAGAACCACATCTATAGTAGACATAATTCAGACAAAGTAGAAAAATTTTTTTAACAACGCATTTCGCCGAGTGTGTTAGGTTTGGTGCCATCAAGTCGGAATAAAAGACCAAACTGCGTGTAAGGAAAATACTCAACTGATATTTGCTTTATACAGAAATATGCATAGAATTTCCGATATTTGGCAAAGTAATTTAAAATGAAATTATAACCATCAGCAGTATCTGGAGACACGGCGTAACCTGAAATGGTATGACCCCAATACCTGGTGTCAGGATAGTCAAAGTGTTAAACACATTTGCTTCACTGTTGTCTGTGTGAAAGATAGATGTCATGAGAGTTTCATCTATGTTGTTATTGTAGTAGGTGTCTTCGCCAACTTTGATGTTGTTATCGTCCACAGAGTCAACATGTCCTTTTTCATCAACAAAGACGTCAACATTATTGTTATCCAATGGGTTTGTGATAACAGTATTTTCCGAATGTCTTTGCCGCGATGGTTTCTGGGATACCCTGCCAGATTTCTAATGTCCCTCTGCATATAAAGGAAAGCTCTACTTTTCTGTAAATAATTTTTTTCCAGATTTTTGTACCTAAAAGTTAGAGGTGCGTATTATATATGAAAATTAAATGACTTTTTTTCGGGCACTTGCGACGAGATAGTACGGTGTAAAACAAGTTATGTCTAACTTCCAATATACGATGGTCATCTGAAAGTTTCATAGGCTGACCAAGATATATATGTCAGTAGTTATACCACTTGTTAGACTAAAAGAGAGTCAAGTGTACCAGAATACAGCAGCTGACTGGACATTCGAATTCCAATTTGAGTTGTGTTTTGTATTCATTTACGCGCAAATACCCTTGGGAAAGGCATGAATCCACCACTTCTCCCGCCAGCTAGAGGTTAATTAGTAAAACTTGTATCACTAAATCATTATTATCTCCCCACCAAATTTTTATAATCTAAAAGTATTTGTCTGTAAACAATCTAAAAAGGGTTGATAACCCGTAATACAATCACTCATTAACAGCTGCATGACTAGCTGTTGTATTATGGTACACTTGGATGTCTTTTAGTCTACCAACGGTTGTGCCAACTTACATTTATATCTCTCTCTGCCTATGAACTTTTAAGCCGGACCTGATATATATATATATATATATATATATATATATATATATATATATATATATATATATATAGGGCTCTCCGAGGTGGTTTAATGGTTAGTAAGCTTGTCTCGCTAGAAAAATTACGACTGAGTAGTGAGGTCAATCCTCACTGAATGCCCCGTACTTTTGGCCTTGTGCCACATCTAAGCTACGCTTGGAAAATCCCTATATATATATATATTTGACGGATTACCTTAATTTTCTTTTCTTCTGTGTGAAAAATATAATTTTCTTACCAAGACCCGTCGTCCTGGGTATGACGATAAACTGCAGCCGTGACCTGATGAAGACGATAAACTACATCTGACACCAAGGCCTCTGATCAGGAGGTTTTGAGGAACCTCTTAATTGCCGGCGTTCCCATGTTCACCCTGACCTGGGGTGGTAGCACCTGTTAGGGTCCCAGCTATGGGCAAGTAGTTAACCCCTAAACTGGGATCAAAACTCTATGAAAGTGTAAAAATAGGTTTTAATACCAGCAATTCATTTTTGTGAAAATTTATTCAGAACAATACATTATTACCAGCAATACAGTTTTGAAGAAAAATATTACCAGCAATACATTTTATAACCCAGTGAGGTTGATATACCGTAAAATAAAACAAAATTAACAAAACAAACTCACCTAGCTCCGATATGAAATCATGAATATGGGATCAAAATAAATGCTGTCAGGTGAGCTGTTCTGACTGCTTCATAGATTTTTGCGATAGAGATTCTTCACACATCTGTAATGAGAGAATTAACCTGTTTGATCTTAAAGGCATTTACTACAGCAACTAATCTGTCACTGTGGGACCTATCACTCAGGTCAATGTATCCTTTCTGTCTAGGAATGCTGTTAATTCCACTGAACCACTTACATCCCATCCAGCCTTTCTGTAAATATACACCAACTTCCTGTGAAATTTTGCAACAATTTCTACAAACAGAAATGTTTGAAATATCTCTTTTTTATCTAAAGAGGCAGCCGATTTGAAAGAAGTTTATGAGTAAGAGAAGGGGAGGTAACTCTGAACATTTTTGCCTTAGAAATGTAGAGACTTCATAATAATACGGCTTATGGTCGCATCACGTTGAAACATGCTTCCCGTAGGATCACTGAAGTTAAGCAATGTCGAGCTTGGTCAGTAACTAGATAGGTGAACGCTTGAAAATATCAGATTATGCATTAGATGTACTGGTAGTATAAGGGATAATGGCTCGGAATTGTTAAGCGGAGAGCCGAATACCATTTCCAGTTGTATTTGTTATATTCACTTATGCGCAAATACCTTTAAGAAAGGTATGAACTTACGTCTTCTCCCCCAGCTACGGGTTAATTAGTAAGATGTGTAGCGCTCAACTCTTATTATCTAAAAAATCCTTACAATCTAAATATATATATATATATATATATATATATATATATATATATATATATATATATATATATATCAGTGGTGATTCTAGATCATGAATGTTTGTCAAGCTCATGGCAATCTTTAATAGAATATATTATTGGTATAACTTAGATGCTAAAATGATTCCTTTATTCTAAGATATATAATTCTTTTAAAATCACCGTGCTTGTGTATTTTAATATTAATTGTAATTTTATATATAAAGTACAAAGTATGTGTGTGTTTTTGAGTGTGTGTATATCCAAGCAACTTCTCCGCTCCCACTGGTCCGATATCAATGATTCATACCTCATTCAAAAGCCCTAGATAAGGGAACGATTTTCGTTGAGCTCAAATTCAGGGTTACCAGATTATGCGAGGTTAAAAATATATATTAATATATTATGCTAGCCATTATCTTTGCTTTTATGTTTCAAGGGGAATAACTTTTATTTTCCTTTTGTATCCAGAAGTGCAGCGAGCTTAATATTTTAAGCTAGCTTAAAAGCCGCCCTATCGGGCAGCATTTAAACTAGCTCCTGTGGAGGACTCTTGGTTTGGCAATCATCACAATAGCTAGGGATGAGTAGATGCGATAGGCATCAATAAGCTACAGAAGCTAGGAACAAAAATTGTCCACAGCCCCTGCAACCGCTGGTTGCGCTGGCCTTGGTGTGAGCACCTATCCTTCTCTCTGGTGTAATGAGAGGGCAGTTGTTCCCCAGGACTGGGCATCTCTCAGTATAATCTTTCTCAGTTGCGACTCTGTCCTTTGACGGAGCCGCCCCTGAGCGCACTCTGCCCAAAGGCAAAGACACAACTGGGAGAAGATAAATAGAGTGTTACAAACTATACGAGAGCAATTTGTATTTACTTTACCCCCCGCCACTGAGTCAGGTCGGTTTTTAACTTGGGGACCCGAGTGTCTTCACTCGCGCCGCTGGCCATAGCTAGTCCAACCTGGTCAGTGCCGGTCCAAGCTAGTCATAGTCGTGATACTACCAGCGCAGGGACGGATCCCTGCGTCCGGTAAGTATCAAGGTGTTACAAACTACTCGAGAGAGCAATTTACCCCCTAAAAGCTCAAGAGCTGTATTATATATTATCTACTTCTAGGAAACATCACTTTTCATATTGATTTTTAAAAAATTATTTCATTAATTAACTGTCCTCTTTTTTTTTTTGTTATTCAAGGATTGTTTTGATTTTCATATTAAAAATAGTTCTGTTTAGGAATATCGTTTTATATAGTGTAAAAAAAGTGTTTTAAATTTGCATTTTATTTGGCCTACAACAAGTTGACATCTATTTGTAAAATTTTCTTTAACTATAACAAGTCAATTTATGAATGAAATGTTCCTTTAAAAATTTTGTTTTAAAGATTTCAAGTAGTGAATATATATTACTTTGAGAAGCGATAGCGAGCGGGCGCTTTTCTATAAAAATAAACATTTATTTAAAAAGTTTTTTTTCCAGACATTTAAAAAAAAGTGTGAAGACAAAGCCAGATACGTTTTTTTAATAACTTGTGTATCTGTCGAATGTGTGTTTTTGTATATGTCTATGCGTTAGTGTCTTTATGTATCTTTCTGTTTATAAATTTTATTGTACGTTTATGATCAGTACTGCTGATTGATATCATATTTCCTCAACACTACCCTAGTCACACACGTGACCCAACCCTCGAGTCGATTTTCGCCGAATTTATTGTCGGGCTAAATTTAATTTTGCCATTCTCAAAAGATACATTCTACTAAAAAATAAATTATACTGTTGAAAATAAATTGTTTAAAATGGACATTTGAAATAAATAATTTGAAATAAAAATGTGTTGTCCGAAGGATAGGGCATACAAGTCAATAGAGCTTTTTAAAAAGATTATTTATAAAATCAAAGCAAGAAATACATTGCTTATTAAGTACGTCTCCAGCTTCGATCAGTCTCAGACCCACGCAGTCCCATTAGCCACATTAATTTTATTTCATTTTTCTTTCTTTCTCTCTTTCTTTCTTTCTTTCTTTCTTTCTTTCTTTCTTATGAACAATATCAACGAAATGTATTTCGTTCAATATTTTTAGGCACGGAGTTAAAACAATTAATTTTTGGATCCAGCTGAACTCAAGAATGAAACGAAAGATTTTTGTTGCTTTGAAATAGACAGACTTGAATGTTGACTCACTCTGGCTAAGCCCGACAAGCCACTGATATATATATATATATATATATATATATATATATATATATATATATATATATATTATTTCCCTAATATTTTCTAGTCTCTCATCCGAGATCATCTTCAGGGAAGAATTGCTAAGAAAAAAATCATGTAATTAATAGTAGTGATTTTTTTTGTAAATACGCATGAAACGCTCTCTGTTAAAATTATTTGAAACACGTATAAAAGCGCCCAGTTATAATTCATTTAAAAATTAACTGTTAAATGTATTATGCTTTTTTATGTTTATATCTGATGGAGGTAACTTTAATTTATATAATTGTAATTCATTTCTGAAGATGATCTCGGATGAGATTGAAAGTACTTGGGAAAATAAGAGAAATGAACAAAAGCTACTTAAGAAGTCAATCAGAGAATTTTAATGGATTAAAATCGAAATAGACATAATATGTCCAGATTATTCAGCCAAACATGCTTGAATGAAGACGCAATCATCAGGCCACATACACACACACACACACATAGACATCATATTTATATATATATATATATATATAATTATTTTATAAAAAATTATAACATAAGTATGTTATAAAATCACTACAAAAAATAGCCATTTTGTTTCAACACACTCTATATATATATATATATATATATATATATATATATATATATATATATATATATATATATAATCTGTGTGTGTGTGTGTGTGTGTATACAAACAGGTTTTATTGAAATCAACCGACAAGGACTTTCTATTAACTCTCCTTTTCGGTTTGCGTATGGCTTGTCGCATATCCGGATTACATTTAAGAAGACGATTAAGAAGTTAACAATGATTTTGTCTGAGGTCTTTCGACAATCCCCAGACATTGTCAAAAACGTTTTTATGTTATAAGTTAAAGGTGGAATAATCAACAAACTGTTCTACACGTCATTTGCTTCGGTACACACACATTTACATTAAAATTATGTTTTGTTTTAGTTTTTTAAACAAACAAAAAAAAAAAAATTGCCAGGATGATGTTCATAAAGCCTTTTTCTTACTGAGACAATTATAATTTCAAATGAAGAGTTGAGATGGTCGAAAGACCACATGCAATAATATCATGGAATTTGGGCTGTAAATTGGAAGATCATTATTTATATTATTCGGACTATTATCCTCATCTTTGTTGCCATATATATCACAACGTTTCGGTCGTTGTAAGCTGCGGCCTTCTTCAGGTGGTTGTAATGTCGAACTGAACCCTTTATTTAGATCCGGTAACAGGACCCAAAGAGTTGTGAGTTCAATACCTGGTTAAGGCAGTGGAGAACTTGGAGAGGGGAATTAACAGGAGATAACTGATATCCATTAAAAATGGCACGTGGAACTTGAACAGTCTACCTAGTGAGCGAAATAAAGGATTCAGTTCGACATTCCAACCACCTGAAGAAGGCCGGAGCGTACATCGGCCGAAACGCAGTGATAAATATGGCAACAAAGATGAGGACAACAGTCCGAATAATGTAAATAGTGTACATAATACCTCATCTCAGAAATATAGACAGATACCAAATTGGAAGATGTAATAAAATGTTAAACTGACACAGATCATCGATTGATTTTCATAAAAAAATATTTAATCTATTTCTTTTAGCATAAATACAAGGTGTCCATAAAGTTCGTGTGCACTTTAAAAAATTATAACTTTATTTGTATTTGCGATAGAAATAATTTGTGAAAAGGATTAGAAAGAAGTAAATCTATATTTTTTAAAGTTTTATTGAAATTTTATTTAAGTTTCCACATATCCTCCATCATTAGCAACACAAAGGGTAATATGATTTTGGAGTTCGTGGCTTATCAAGGATTGAGCCTGCCTCTTTAAATTTGTTTCATCCATTTAGCAATAGTGTTCCTATGAAGTGGTTCTTTATTGTATTCAATTCTAAACTTTCTTTCTACAGCAATAGTAGATTTCAGTTCAGCCAACCAAAGGACACAGTTTACTTTTTCTTCAGTTGAAGCCATGGATCAAATTGATTCTGGAAAAAAGAAAATATTTTTCTTTACTTATCTAAAAATTGTTGCAAATTTTGTGGTAAAGAACTATTCAATAACTATACTTAAAACTAGGTACATTAAACTTTATAACATTTTTTACAGATTATTTCTATCGCAAATACAAATAAAGTTATAATTTTTTTAAAGTGGACACAAACTTTATGGACACCCTGTATACGTCATAATATATATTGATTAAAATTTGCTATATTTATGTTTAAGGTGTGCTTAGCATCGGTGATAGACCATTTTCAGATATGAAAAATGTGGACATCGAAATCAACATTGCATGGTCATTGTTAATTTCACGCCAAAGCTATTATCAGGCCATGTCTGAAAAGTGCTGAAGATCAGGGATAAAATATTTCTAGATATTCGTTCCGGGTATGACGATAAACTACATCCGGCAGCAAGGCTTCTGATCATGAAACTTCCTCTTAATTGCTGTTGTTCCCAGCTTAACTCTGAACCGGAGGAGTAGTAGCATCTGTTAGGTTTCGAACTGGGGGTAAAAAAGAAGTCAGATCACCATGAAAGTATAAAAGTACATTTTTATAATAAAAATACCAGCAATACATTTTCATAGTAAAAAGATTACCAAAAAAAAAAAAAAAAAAAAATAATAAAATAAAATAATAAAAAAAAATTAACAGCAATATAATTTTGGAAAAAGAGATTACTAGCAATACATTTTTGAAAAACAAAAATTACCAGCAACGTATGTTTATAAAATAAATTACGAATTATTCCAGGAAAATTAAATTTAGGTATTAAATAACCCATAAGGTGTTGCGATGTCGCTAAACACATTTCTAGATACAATTTGAACATAGGAATGTTTAACTGCATGGTGACTTGGAGGTTTTCGCCTTGAAAGATCATGATCGTATGATGGTTTAAGGCTTGATAGAAATCAACATTGCATTGTAACGATGTCCACACTCTCCTCACTGTTTCTATCTAATGTCTGTATATAAAAAAAAATGTGCATTAAATGTGCTAAAATCTTTGTCTCCGAGCTGGAAACTTCCCTTGCCTGTGAAAAGCATAAATCTCATCCTCCATTTGACTCAATGCCGCGTCATTTACGTTGGAACGCCACCATAAGAAGAGGAAGGGATTAGAATATAAATGGCAATGGTAGAATGAGCTGCTCTTTCCATTGTCAATTTTTCCAAATGATTTGGTCTGTTTGATGTGTGGCCAAAAGTTTGCCCGCATTTTTTAAGTCTTTTCTTTGCCAAGTTGGAAGGAAATAAAATAAAATAAGAAAAATACTAAGAAAAATGTTCAATAAAGAAAGAAAATAAAAATAAGTGAAGAATGGAGACAAATTGAAAAAATAAAAAATAAAGTAAGAAAATTGAAAAGGGTAAAAGAAAAAAAGGGAAGAATATTGAAAGAAAAATAATGTGTAATGGAAAGAAAAGAATAAAGAAAAATATGAGAAGAAGAAAAAAGAAAAAGACAAAAAGTGAGAAAAATGAAGAAAAAGAAAAAAAAAGAATGAAAGGAAGAAAAAACGGAAAAGCGAGCATGGTAATAAAAAGATTGGATTAAGCAAGTAAGAAGGAAAGACAGAAGAAAAATGAAAGAAAGGAAAAAAGAAAAATGTAAGAAAGAAAAAGAAGAAAAGTAAAGATAGAAAAATAGAGAGAACACATAGAAAGAAAGGAAGGAAAAATAAAGAGGGAAAAAATAAACAGACGAAAAAAACATCAAAAGAATAACTTTCACAAAACGTGAAAGGTAAATGAAAACCATACAAAAAGAAAGAAGGAAATCAATGAATCATATAACCATTGAAAGAATGAATGAAAAACTTCAAAACGGAAAAATAAAACTGAAAAAAGAAAAGAAAATACAAAGACGCAAAGAAGGAGAACAAAAAAAAAAAAAAAAAAAAAGAACGAAAGAGACAGCTCGTATTACATGCTAGCCAGACAAGTGCACCGGGGCTGTACCCGGTGTACAGTAACATAATCCACGCATGAACGTGGGCCGGTCTGTAGGTCGGTTGGCTCACTTTTTGATTGGTTAGCCGTTCGTTCGCACAATCAGACTCGTTGCTATCTGGACAGCTGGCCCTCGCTTCCGTCTGTTGAAGCTGTCTGTAAAAGAGACAAGCAGGCCGGGCCCAGCAGTCGAATAGCTAGACATACGTAGCCAACCGGTAGAATGGCTTCAATGATCAATTCTCACGAAACAACGTAAATAAATAAAAAGAAACGTACACAGACGCGTCAGTATGTATGTATGTATGTATGTATGCATGTATGTATGTATGTATGTATGTATGTTGAGACAGAAAGACAGAAGCGAGATGAACGGGAAGTGGTGGGGGTAGAGGGAAAAGTACCTGTCGATTAGGAAGAGAAATAGGACAGTCACCGTTTTTTTTTCTTTCTCTTTCTTTTTCATTCATTTCTTTTATATTCGCGTTTATTTCTTGCTTCTTTTCCTTTAATTTTACAAATTAAACGCACAGACATGTGTGCTCACATATACACATAAGCACACACAAACACCCGCACAGACATACCCATATTTTCAAAATCTACCAAGATTTTGTTAATTCGATTATGATTGAATTTTAGATTTCCACTCCCCACAAAAATATCTGTGAAAGAATAAAATGTAGGAAAGAAAGAAAGGAAGAAGAAAGAAAGAAAGAAAGAACGAAAGAAAGAACAAAAGAAAGAACGAAAAAGGAAGAAAAGGTGGTAGGAAAGAAGGAAGAAAGAAAGGAAACGAGTGAATAAAGGAAAGAACGATATTAAGAAAGATAGAAATATGAAAGAAAGAAAGAAACAGATAAAGAAAGAAATGACAAATAATGGAAAAAATGATCAAAGTAAGAAGGATTGAATAAAACAAAGGGAGAATGAAAGAAAGAAATGAAATAAATTTATAAAAGAAAGAATGAAAAACTTTTAAGAAATTGCAACGAAAAGAAGGAAAGGACGAAGGAACTATAGAAAATTGTGATGGTTGAATGAAGGTAAGAAAAAAAAAACTCGAAGGAAAAATGTATGAAATCGCAGAACAAAACAAATAAAAAGAAAAAAAATCTTGGAAGAAAGTAAAAAGAGAAAGATAAAAATAAGTTGACCACCCCAAAACTCAAAGATAAAATACAGACGAACAAAAAAAGAAAGAAAAATAAGAAAACATTAAGCACGAAGATAGAATAGAGAAAAAAAAAACGAATTTTGAAAAAAAAGTCGGAGAGAGAAAAAAAAAAATTACCAGTGACATAAACAAATTTATTGAAAAGAAATTGCTTAAATAATAACATTTATCCAAGCCCTATCTACAATACGATTCATTTGTATAGCGGATATAATACATTTACAAAGAGTATAAACAGTTGCTTTGAACAGGTATTGGCAGGTTTGCTTTAGACGAGCCACCAGACATCGAAGAAACGTGGATCTGAGATTTTTATTTGAGATCCCGAAAAAATTATATCGTATTTCTTCTTCTTCTTCATGTGCCTTGTCCCGTTGGGGCATAGGTGATTATAGCTCTCCACAAATCCCTATCCTTTATAGCTCCTAATACCTTTTGTTATTTTTACTAAACCCGCCATCCATTTACGCAACACATTTCTACCACCGATTAACAGAAGCTCGCTCCGTAGGTTAAGCGTTGTTTTCCTCTGTCTCCCGGGCCTTTAAACTATCCTATGAGTATCAGACTTTCCAAATCATCTTTCCTCATTATGTACTCTTGAAATTGCAGCAGTCTATTTCTGATGTTAAATATAAGTGTCCTATTTGTTTCTATTGTCTCTAAAACTTCGTCGTTGTTCATATGTTCAGTCTATGATATCCACAGCATCACTCTGTAGAACCATATTTCTGTTGCTTCAAGTCTTTTCTTCATTTTGAGGAGATTGTCCAGCATTCACTGTCTTCTCGGAGGACTGATATCATTTTACAGTTCAGTTCTCTCTGTTTTTAATGACGATTTTCTCTTCCTCAATACTCTGCTGCACTTGAAAGGCGTCATCGGATTTCAGCGTCGTACTTTCTGTCCTCTGTTAAAACACTTTTCCCAGATATTTAAATTTTCTGTTTTAATTTACATTTTGGGCTCATCCTTTTGCTAAGAACCATGCATTCTGTCTTTTTGCAGTTGATGTTTAATCCTTTCTTCTCGCGGGATTTACATTGATTCCCACCATCAGTGGGCCAGGTTGTGACACAAGGTCTGTTTTTAACGTAGGGACCAGAGTGTTTCCACTCAGGTCGCTGGTCTAAGCTGATCTTAGCTTGTCTAAGCTGACCATGGCTTATC
The DNA here is from genome assembly GCA_903632075.3 of Acanthosepion pharaonis. Taxonomy (NCBI): domain Eukaryota; kingdom Metazoa; phylum Mollusca; class Cephalopoda; order Sepiida; family Sepiidae; genus Acanthosepion; species Acanthosepion pharaonis. Next base: position 3,511,675 of record CAHIKZ030003327.1, on the reverse strand, counting down.
TAAGCTAGTCATAGCCGGTCATACCACCGCTATGGAACAGATGTTACGGAACACGACCGAGGATTTTGTCCACGCAGCTGGGGAGGGGAGAGAGAAGCCCCCTCCCCACACGGAACATATTCTACTACCGCAGCATCTACTCCGACGGGAAGTTCCTCCTCCTCTCTCTTATCTCATTAATTTTCTAATCGTAGCTTAGATGTGGCACAAGGCCGAAAGTGTGAGCACCAAGTGAGGATCAAACTCACTACTAAGCCGTAATGGATCAAACGAAACATGCTCGCTAACCATTGCACCACCTCGAAGTGCCTTGATCCTTTCTTCTCGCTTTCCTTCACTCCCTTCTGTAGGAGTTCTTGTCCTTTTCTTTCCGTGTCTGCTATCAACACTGTGTCATCTGCATATCTTATGTTGTTAAGATTGTGGCTGCCAATAACGAATCTTGGTAGGAGTTTTTATTTTCTCAGAATCATCTCACTGTATCGGTTGAATAAATCCGAATGAATTGCCTTACATCCTATTTTTTACTTTTCTATATTTACTGGATTCATTTTCTATTCGTATGCTGATGGTTTGCTGCTAGTATAGGTTCTGGATTATTCTAATATCCTTCTCAAATATGTCAAGGTTGCTGAGTAGATCTTTGTGATATACTTTATCGAACGCTTTTGCGTAATATATAAAACACAGGAAAAGGTCCTTCTGCATTTGTATCGATCTTTCTTGAATATTGGTGAATTTTTTTTTTTTTTTTTTAGATAAAATCATATATTGCATGATAAAAGAACAAATCCAGTAACGATTCAATCAATTTCTTAAGGAATTTTACTATTTTCTGAATTTTTTGAATCTCTGGCCAGACAAAATGTTACGTGATATCCATTGTCCTGTATGGTATCAAATGCTGGACAATCTCCTCACAAATGAAAAAGAGACTTGAAGAAAATGTGGTTTTACAGAAATATGCTGAGGATACCATGGGCCGAACATGTGAGCAACAACGAGGTTTTGGGGAGAATGGAAACAAAGAGGAAATTTATACTTAACATCAGGGAGAGACAGTTGAGGTTTCTGGGGCACGTAATGAGGAAGGAGGGTTTGGAAAATCTGATACTCACGGGACAGATTGAGGGGAAAGAGGGGCAAAGGAAAGCTGTTCGTAAATATGAGCTTGAGTAAATGGATTGCAGAACAGGGTTTGGGGAAAATAAAAAAAAACAAATTTTATTAAGAGTTACAAGGGACAAGAAGATGTGGAGAGTCATGTTCGTCTACGTCCTGAAGGGACACGGCACATAAAAGGAGACCAGACAAAGAGCGAAACGGGCTAAAGAATTTGAAGTATAAAAAATCTTCTCATCTTATGTTATTGCTTACTGCGCCGCATGTGCAATGTGAAGACGGGATTCAAAAAGTTTCAAAACTGTTTTCGCGGCCGTGTGGCTGATGAATTATTTTCCACTCTGCAATTTCTTTCCTACAGACGAATCGTGGTTAACGTCTTTGTATTTTTCGCTATTTTCCTTACAAAATTTTAAAGGAGCTACATTTCTTAGTTTTACTAGTTCAGACCTTCACAGCTAGGAGTCACCATGATACGTACACAGGATAGTATCACCCCCATTCACTTCGTATACTATTGGTAAAGAGGAAGTACGACCCAGATAGCTTCTTCAAAAATGTGTTACATTTTGGAATAGACTCCCGTGAGGATTCTTCTTCAACTGCTACGATCTTCAAGTTTAGAGTTAACCGCTATATATCCTACATATATTCATAATATACGCTTCTGATTTCTCCTCCGAAGCCTTTACAACAAACTCATTCAATGGTACTTGGGATTTGTATCGGATGCGCAATAGCATAAAATACCAAGTATGTGAGGAGCGTCTTGAACCGAACGTGAATGACAGAGCTTCCTGGAATGTATCATTGCTATACCGAGACCTGGGGTCACCATTACCGATCTATATATATATATATATATATATATATATATATATATATATATATATATATATATATATATATATATGTGTGTGTTTTAAATAAAAACAGACCACTTTAAGGTTCTATGTAATAAATTATTTCACCACAGTCATTTTAAAGGGCTCTGGATCATCAGACTTTACTTCCAAAGGTTGAAAATTACATGGAACCTTAAAGTGGTCTGTTTTTATTAAAACATATTTGCTCTGAATTAACATTGAACTCTCCGGATATCATCCTCCTTAGGTCAACCCATACAGATTACCTAGTTCTGCATAAACTATATATATATATATATATATATATATATATATATATATATATATATATATATTAGCAGAATAGGTTACCTTATCTTAATGGGTACTAACAACACATCACATCAACAGTTGATCGGTAAACTATGGAAAAATGGAATATTCTTACAGTCTACATTTTCTCCATTATGGTCATTATTATATACATGATATAACGGAATATCTGAAAGAAAAAGAATAACAAACATGCAGAGAGAATTTTACGCCGGTAATTTGCACACAAAATTATATGCATAAATTTACATTTGTCCCACGCAGAGAAACTATAGCACATGTTTGCCGCAAAAATTCAGAGAGAACCTGAATGAGAGACCTTCCTAGAACGTATCAATGCGATACACACACACACACACACACACACACACACACATATATATATATATATATATATATATATATATATATATATATATTCTTACTTGTAAGAATTCCTTATGGGTATTTGCGCACCCGGAGGATTATTCTGTATTTCAGGAGAATCCATATTTAGGATTCCCGATGGAGATTCGAACGGGCCAGATTTATCTTCTATTTCAATAGCAAAGATATATTCCGCTAGAATATTCCAAAAATGATGACTGCGAACGTGGAGTTTCCAAAAATTGTTATTTATAACTTATCTCATAATTGGCGCGATAAATTTGGCCCTATAACTGAATCGGCGTGATCCAACGAACTTCTTCAAATTACTGTAAGAATGAAAAGTACTTTAATAGATTTTTCTTATGAGAAGTGTTTTACAACGGCTAGGGGAGCCTGTCTCAAACATTCGTCTACTGTTTCATACCATAACGCAATTCTGAAGCCCGAAGATTGCGTTCAAGCTGAAGAGGGCGTTAAAACATGAGACAGACTGTCGCCACTCGGAATTGACTTCAGTGTCTTCTTTCATATTTGCACCCGCACTATGCCTGATATTGAGCACTTTTATCCATAAAGACACCATGCCATTTGGTATATATATTAGTGTTTAAGCCTTTTTATTATATACTTACTCTGTCCTAGACATTGAGTTCTACCTAGATTCTTTCACTTGGAAAATTTTTTTCTGAAAATATACATGTATGGGTATTTTTATATATATTTTTCATATGTATGTATATTTTAATAATATTATCTATATATATATATATATATATATATATATATATATATATATATATATATATGATTTTCCAAGCGTAGCTTAGATGTGGCACAAGGCTGAATGTATGGGGCACCCAGTGTAGATCGAACTCACTATTCAGTTGTAATTGTTCTAGCGAGACAAACTTGCTAACCATTACCATTACACCCATTCAACATTATTATATATATTATATATTCTCTATAATGATTATAAGATAAATATTATATATATATATATATATATATATGATTTGAAAACAAAAAATTTTTTGTTTTTCAATCTGAAGGGGATTGGAGGAAGATTTATCTTGTAATCATTTCAGAGAACAAAATAATATAGCTAATAATGTTGAATGGGAAATTATATAAAAAAAGTAGCTCTATATAATATTCCCAACAGGAATTGTAGACTAAAAAAATTAATCAATATAAACTTTTAATAAGCAAATTAAATCATTAGATAAGAAGAATGAGATAATGGGCCGTTTACTTTGTTACTTCAATAATAATATAACATAATGCAATAAATACAACATAAAATATTATAATTTAATTAATATTATAACATAACAACTTCAATACAAAGCATAGATATATGAAAAATTATAACTGAAAAAAAATTTTATTTGGAAGAAAAGTTTACATTTGGAAAATTTATGACACTTACGAACGAAAACGTAAACAAAAGCAAAATTCATGAATGTGCGCGTATAAAAAACCTCATGAACGTGCGTTGTATACACAACCGATTACAAAAGACACGAAAAAGGAAATAAACTTATTCAAAAACGAACCCCTTGAAGAATGGATAATTTCAAGAAACTTCGAAGTCGGGGAAACAACATAAAAAAGTGTTATTTATAGTTAAGTAATTTTTCTGTATGTATGTATGTATGTATGTATGTATCTCTCTCTCTCTCTCTCTCTCTATATATATATATATATATATATATATATATATATATATATAGAGAGAGAGATTATATATATATATATATATATATATATATATATATATATATATTACTTTTGGCGACAGGGTGTGCAATGCTGATCTTCTCGTAAAATGCAATATTGCTGGAATTGAAACTTTCCTGATGTAGTCACAACTTCGCTGGGCTGGTGATGTTCCAAAAACGAAAGAAAGACGTGTGTGCGTGTATTTGTGTGCATACATAAATAATGAATTATAGTATTTTTTTGTCCCGAAGCTGGCGTTTCTGATAAAATAAACGAATGGAAATGAGTGACTTTTAAAAAAAACTGTTAATATTTATTTTTTATCCTTATAATTTTTAGTTCATGTCAAAAGTTATTAATATGTTTCCGCAGCATTTTTGTATCGAATTAAAGGTAAATGTTCATCTCATTTTCAGATTGGCTCGAAAGCAAAAGATTCATTAAGCCTTTTTCTGAAATAAATCCAAGACTAATCCTCATCCAATTCTTCTGAATGGATTTGAAAGCAAAAGATTTATATGTTTTCATGTCTGTCCATGTGTTTCCCGGGTCGAAAGTATGTCTTTAAAACAGGATACAGAATCCGAGGTTCTAAGAAATATGACTAATAGAAAACCTTTTCATTAAAACTAGATTTGATTACGCATTTCGTCTTTTGAATTTTGGATCTGGTGAAGCCTAGAATATATAAAATTGCCAAAAATTGGAAATAAACTTATTCAAACAACAGACCCCCTTGAAGAATGAATAATTCCAAGAAACTTCGAAGTCGGGGAAACAACATCAAAAATGATATTTACAGTTAAGCAATCTTTTTGCATGTAATATTATCAATGGTCTATATTTAATCTTAATATTATTTTAATATTTTTAATATTGCGCACTATATGAAAATATCTGCTTTACTTCTGAACTATTATATTCTTAAATTTTATATATATATATATATATATATATATATATATATATATATATATATATATATAAAAAGAGAGGAGAGAGACACACACACACACAAAAAGACATTGACTTATGTGTGACAAGATGAAATTAAATTAAACTGATAACATCTTCACATGAAGAAGATTTAAGGTAAGGACAGAACGTACATTTATGCACGTTTAATCCCAACCAACTCACACTCATCCGATCATTTTGAGTTATTTTGGCAGCAGTTGGTAGAGTCAAGAATTCGATACAGCATTGATTGTATGGAACTAAAATCGCCATTTTGCGGTAGGGTATCTATCTGCATGCATGCATATCTGGGATTAACCAACATAGGGAATTAATAAAGGGCATATAAGTAAAACAATACGCAAAAAAGAATTTAACGGACAACGTGTATCATTGCTATAGCCACACTAAAGTCAGAGTTGCATAAAAAAATGGTTAATTTTGTTGTTGTCGTTGTTGAGGGAACACGCGTGTCATTGTTTACGAGGAAATACCTGATCCATGTTGAAATATGCTATTTGGACGAGCAAATTGTGTTAATCTCTGAAAACCTACTGATGCATGACAATGCCAGTCTACATATTGCACGGATGACTTGTGGAAGATGGGATCAGAAATTCTGCCACACCCCACCCTGCTTGACATCATTTAATTATCATTTTTTTTTTAGCTATCTGCGAAAATTCCTCAAAACCAGAGCTTCGATTTCAAAACGTATAGAATTTCAAAACAGAATAGTTACTCGTCCAACAATCAAACCCGATGTCATTTTATCAGAGCAGAAACGGGAATGAACCTAACATTGACAGAAAGTGATCAATAATAATTGCTCTTTCATGAGAAATAATAAAATTTTATTGACTACCCAAACCGTTCGGAAACTTTCATCAGTCAGTTAAGTGTCATGTGTAATACACGCTTGGGAGATCATGTCTCTTTCGATTCATGACTGAATAGGTAGAGATTTTCCCGCAGTAGGCTACCGTCTCTCTTTCTGTGGTAGAATGATTGCCAACCCAGTCTATCTTGCTATTCAACCCGTACCGGAGTAAGTGTATGTGTTGGGGAGGGGAAGAGATGAATTCATAGCTTTCCCAAGTGTATTTGCGCGTAAGTCAATCTAAAGAACCCGATTGGAATTCAAACTCTACAAATTACAACCTATATTTCTTACCAAAGCAATATAATGCTGGATATCATAACATGGAAGTTTCAAATTACAAATAGTGTGTGGCAGAGGAGCTTCATGTTTCGATGTGGTGTTTTTTCTGCTTATTTAGTAAATCTCTTCAAATGATTGTTAAAACTGAAATTAATAATTACA
>CAHIKZ030003327.1:3417500-3500000 GCA_903632075.3 Acanthosepion pharaonis | reverse complement strand
CTTTCTTTGATCTTCGCCGAATTGAAATCAGGCTAAATTTAATTTTCCCTTTTTCAATTGGTACATACCGCTAAAAAACTTATACTGCATGGAATAAATAATTTAAATGGGACATTTGAAATAAATAAGTTGAAATAAAAATCTGTTCTTTGAAAAACAGATATACAAATCATTAGAGATTTTCAAATGGTTACTTATAAAATTAATGCAAGAAATACATTACAGTTACCTATATCGGACACACCATTATCTTCTTAAGTAGACATCTTACATGCCACCTTCCGAAGCAGAGTGCAATTAATAAACATTTAATAACTCATAATTTTAAAAAAAACTTAAAGGAACATTCTAGTCGATAACAAACTTTTTATCAAATCACACAGACGTACACAACTCATCATTAGGGAAGCATTGCTAATTAAATACCAGTCTCCCGTTATCAATCTTACACTATTTAGCAGTAGAGACGGCGTGTTAAGTGTTTTCTAAAAATAGCAGTGATGCCTCGGGCAACCAGCCACGCGTAGCATGTGACTGCCTAAAAAGCATACAGCTCCTCTGCACGTACTACACACAGTTAAAATACTATGTAAAAGTCAACACACGGAAATTCATCATCGAAAAACAACATCATTGATAATGGCTATAGAACTAACCGAAAGCGCTCGGAACAATTATAACAATTTCTTTATTCTTTAACCCCTAAAAAATGGAGACTCACTAAAAGATTAATTAAATCTTCCTTGTCGGCCATTTTCTATGAAATACGCCTGAAAGAAACGTTTCTGCTCAAATACACATTAATTAAACACACACACACACACGTGTGTTTGTGTGTTTGTGTAGATACATACTGAATTGATAAATAAAACATGTTTCATTGAAACTACATTTGATTACGCATTTTTCCTTTCTAGGCTTCATCCGAAAACAAAAGAAAAAAATGAGTTTATGTGTATTTGTGTGGATACTTCAATAATTTGGATCTGATGAAGCCTAGAAAGGCGAAACACGTAATCAAATATAGGCTCAATGAAACGTTTTCCATTTGTCAAATTTCTTAAAAAACATTGTCGGGATTCTATATCATAATTTAAACGACGTACACACACACACGCACACGCACGCACACACACACACACACACACACACACACACACACACACACACACACACACACACACACACATATATATATTTGGTAACCACCCTTGGTAAGTAAGATATCTATCTATCCTTGTATATATATATATATATATATATATATATATATATATATATATATATATATATATATATATATATATATATATATATATTAATATATATATGTGTGTGTGTGATTAACCATCCTACCATAGTGAATGAATATGAGTCTAGGAGAACGAATGTTACGATCAAGTAGTTTCACAAGCAGATTAAAGGGAACAATGCCGAAGTAGAATTTCTCAAGCATTCTTTCTGGCGTCCCCACCCCCGCATTCCACCTGGGAATACTCTGCTGAGGACCGTGCAGTCTGGTGCTCCCTTGTAAGGTTCGGAGTGTCTGATTTTGAAGAGAAAAGAATCAGGAACAATGAACAGAGTCGCCAGAAAAGGAAAGATCAAGAGGGCTCCCCATCCCGGCCTTGTTCAGCCCCCAGCATCCCATATCACAATTGCAACAGATGTTTCAAAGCGAAGTTTGGCCTCATCTACGCACCTACCCCACCTCAATGATTCGAAGTCAAGGTCATCTCCGCATGCGGAGGACGAACGATAATATATATATATATATATATATATATATATATATATATATATATATAATACTAAACAAGATACAGTTGGCATTTTATTTTTTGTAAAGTGAACTCCAGACAGAAGCCAGTAGTTTTTAGCAGGATTTTCTAACGCATAAACATTGCAACGAAGCCGAAAGAAACAGTTTTTTTCTTCTTTTTACTGTATTATTTTCACCGGAATGCCTGTCGGATATGATTAGTTTGTGAGTTATATCTCATAAGCAGTTTTGTTTACGGTGTATTCCATTGAACGTGACCTTTAACCCCTGTTAGTGCAATTTAAAACGATCAGCATCTCAGTCTGAATAATAAAAGACGTAGTTCTATTTCCTTTAATCAAGAAGTTATTTGTCTTTGAGAAGCATCATTAGAATATCCAAAATTAATCAGACGCTTGTATGAGATCTGATCCAAAAGTATTACCACTGTTGCTATGGTAACGGAGCTAAAGTACGCAAAGTGAATCCGTTTGGCACACATTGACCTTGAACTCTGTTGTGCAAGTTATAACGTTCTCGCTCCTTTCCGTTGTTTATCGCAGTGCTTGGAAGGAAAGTGTGTAGAGTGTGGTCGTCTTACCACACCACGGATGTTCCAGCAGTTTGTGATTAAAATTCCCCATGTCCGACAATCAGAATATTTGCCCAGGCCTCGGTCCTTGGGACTTTTCTTTTCTCAGAAATCAAATATATCTTCAAAAGAACAAGATTTCAATACGTCGAGTCAATCAAAATGAATGCGACGAGGCAGCTACTGAGTATTCCAAAAAAGAAGTTCCAAGAATGCTTGTGTCAATGAAATCGGCACTGAATAAAGTGTGTGGCTTTAGAAAGGAACTACTTTGAAAGAGATTAAATACCGAATTGATATGCATTGCAGTTTTCTATTTATAGCATCAGTCGCTAGACTTTTTGATCAGATCTCGTTTAAATGATCGATTTTGGTAAATATATCTGTTAAAATGAAATGTCAATTTTATTTTCATCTTTTAGTAGTTTAGACGACAATTTATCCATCGCACTCTGTATGTATGCGCGCGTGTATGTGTATGTGTGTGTGTGTGTGCGCGTGTGTGTGTGTGTGTGTGTGCGTAAAAATGCCAGGGTATAGCTGTAAAATGACAATATGAATAAAGACAACAGGAGAACTTATCTTAGAATCGTGTCGGCTTCCTTTTGTCTTTATTTATATATGTATACTTAAACATGAAAAACAATAAACAAAAACTCAAAAAAAGCTATGTACATAAAACAGTTGAAACCTAACCTGAACAAAATAAACTACGAAATATCCACAAATATTCTTAAATGTCTATAATTGATAACAGAAGCCATTGGTTTATACAAACGGCTTTCCATACTTAATACTTCTCGTTTTCACTCTCACGTGGTCATGCGTGACGTCACGAGCTGTGACGCGATTTTCGCTTCCGCGTCTCCTATAAACGAGTTTGTCGTTGATTTGAAATTTTTCATGTAACAAAAACAGACTATCATTATTGTTTCATCCGTGTATTGTTTGATATATTGAAATGTAATTGTCATCGTTGATAATGACTTATGCAAGCCGAAAGCTTAGATTGAATTTAAACATGTATCAATATGGTGATTTCCCTTCGTCTTTCAATGATAATGTTATTAAGCTTATCAAACATTATGAAAGGAACTTACTTAAAATAAATAGACAAAACTAGTCTATATTATTTAATGAAACATGCATCAATATATATATATATATATATATATATATATATATATATATTATTGTGGCCTGTTACATCAGAACTTGTACGGACCCACTACAAAACTGCACATATTGATTCAGCGTTAAATTAACGTTTCTTCAGGTGGAAAACCATGATGATACTAAACCTGAAGAAACATTAATTTAACTTTGAAACAAGATGTACAGTTTTGTCGTGGATATTTACATGTTCTAATGTAACAGTTCATAATAAATAAATATTTATTGCTCTACTTTTTGTTTTTTTAACGTTGAAATTTTACGCTTCGTTCTTTTTACATTTGTGTATATATATATATATATATATATATATATATATATATATATATATAAATATAAGATAAATGGATGTAGAATTTTACAATACATGTGGCATGGGGCTTAAGTATCGGGGTTTTAGAGAGGGCTTACATAGTAACAATCAGTGACTAATATATTTTAATATTGTTCTTTTCATTAATACGTCAAGTCACTTGTACGACAGAATATCTCAATTTCTCTATGAGGTCATAACTAACTCTGTATGTACATTTCTGGGGGCAGGTTGATAAAATATATTGACTTTGTCATATGAAAAAGTGTTGGCCTATCGCTTAATCCAAAATGCTCACCGGATGCGTTTCACGTGACGTCACTGGCCATTCCTGCTCCTAAATGGAAGATGATAATTAATTCCTGCATTCCAAACTTGGCGAGGGTGGGGATATCAGAAAATAACTGGGTGTGAGTAACAAACAGAACAAAACAAATAAATTATTTATCGTTATAAGATCTGGATTTAATGGAACACCATAACATATACGATTCAGAAAGAATTGTTCTTAGAGTGGCTGTGTGTGGGCAATTCATTCATATGTTGGTCGGTAGAAGAAATAATTGAGATTGGTGAATCATAGCAAAGAAGGAAAGGAAAGTCCTTAGTTAGGTTCAAGGATAGATGAGAGTGTTGTGGCCTGTTTAGGGGTCAGAAAGAAAGACACGGAAGACGAAGGTAGGTTGAACAAGTATATTGAAATAACAGATATATACAAAGCAAGAGTGTTAGTAATAAACAGATAGAGGTGTACGCCCGAACAGTAGGTCAACACTGCGTCTACTCTTTCCAACCCTAACCCGCTTCCCAACCGACTCTTCAAGTTAGTATTTATGAGAGGAGGAAGAGTTCATTCTACTGTAGGAGGGTTTACAGAGAGTAAATCAGAAATTAATGGTAACTTTAAACTTACGTGGTAAAAAGAAGAGATGACGGTTAGCGCAGCATTCCTTCGTTCAATCGAGTGACAGGGAGCAACGAGGACAGGCGTATGGACGCTCCACTCAGCGAGCGACAATATGCCGTAGCGCATTTTCTGTAGTCAGAAAGAGTCAAACTTGTGGGGGGATTCATTGGCAGATGTTGGCGCCGTATGGAGCAAGCACCATGAACCAACAAAAGGTAGAATGCTTTGCAGAGGGAAAAAACAAATGTAACAATGTCTTTGCCCATCAACCAAAGGGTTGACTAAGGACTAAGGAAAACCGAAAAATCAATTGGCAGCAATGGTTGTCATCAGTTATGGATGTGCAAAAGGTAGATTGAACTTGGGATACCGTAATGTTTATGTGCGTTGGGGACCCAAACAAGCAAGCGGTGCAGACGTGGTGTTGTAAACCACCGGAAAGCTTCTATTCGGAAAAGAAGGAGTAGCTCGTTGAATTATACCAGAGCATCGCCGTGCATTGAGACACTTTTGAAAAGTGACATTAGCATTTGTTCTTCATCAGTGTTAATAAATGTGTTGTATGCAAATGTCTTTTACTTCTTGATTAATCTTCGTATAAGAATTGTCCAGATTTATTTGCTCGAATTTTAAATTTTTTTATCTCATTTGGAAGAAAGGCTTTCGGAATTATTGGTCTTTGATGAACTCGAAATTTCAAAGTTGGAAAGTTCAGGTGTTTAGAGAGCACCTGGTTATCAGTGCAGAGCGATTTCAAAGTATGCGAAAAGGAAGCAAATCTGAATTTTCCATGTATTTGGATTTCTTTTCATTCTCTTTTACTCCAAGTAAACTCTTACGTCTTAGTGATATCATCGTCTTGCTTGGGGTGAATTGATAAAAACAAAATGAAAATTCTAACTGAATTCATATTTCCAATTTCATTATGTGCGCGTGTGTGTATTCGTGTGTGTGCCTATGTGTGTTAACTCTAGAGTTGTCATTCTTCCATATTGGTTGTTATCCAAAGCTAGAGATACCTATCTCCTCTACTATTTAATCCACATTTCGTGGGGAAAAGCGACGGATTCATGCCTTTCCCAAGGGTATTTATATGAAAGCAGACACAACTGTCTCAGCTGGAAATCTAAATCGGTACGCCGAACAACTTTAATATACGCTACCGGAGCTGGAATTACCGCGGCTGCTGGCACCAGACTTGCCCTCCGGTTGGTCCTCGTTAACGGATTTGAAGTGTACTCATTCCGATCGCGGGGCCTCGACAGAGTCCCGCGTCGTTATTTTTCGTCACTACCTCCCCGTGCCGGGAGTGGGTAATTTGCGCGCCTGCTGCCTTCCATGGATGTGGTAGCCGTTTCGCATGCTCCCTCCCCGGAATCAAAACCCGATTTCCTATTACCCGTAGTAACCATTTTCCTCACAGATATCAACTACGCTACAATCAGATCCTTTTGTCTCTCTCTCTCTCTCTCTCTCTCTCTCTCTCTCTCTCTGTGTATGTATAGGGATGGTAAAAGATTTGGGACTGATCAAGGTTCAAGTGATTTATATGATAAAAATGAAAGTTTAATTATAAATATAAAATGCGTCCATAGAATTACCTCCCCAACAATACTGTTCAGAAAATAATATTTCTCTTTTATTGCGTTGACTCACAGCATCACAGGTGGGTGTGGGCACGATGTAAGCAGAGGGTGAGCTCTCAGGCTAATAACTGATAATTTATTTTGTTTTTGAAGATAGAGAAGATGTCTGGCAAAATACATTCTGACATGAAATTGCAAACGAAACCATGATGCCTCATTGAATTCCATCATACAGAAAAGTTCCGTCATGCAGAAAAAAATGTCCATTGACATTTCTCGACACTTGCAGAATGTTTATGGAGACCAAACACTGGATGTAAACAGAAGCAACAGTTTCTGTAATAAACATTTTCTCGGCGATTCTACTCATTTGTTTTTTGTTCGCAACTGATGAAAATGCATCGGTAATGTTAATATTACCTTAAAAGGAAAATATTTTGTGACCTCTGAGAGATCATGATGCATCGTCCTCATGTCTATTTTGCAGACGTCCTTGAGGCGAAAATGAGGTCACCCACGCGCTCTCTTGCCGGTAGCCAGTTTCCCGTACAGAAGGACCTTCGGAATCCTCCCATCCGGTATACGGTGTATATGACCAGCTGGCGCCGTTGGAGAAAGGCGGATAGACTGGGTAACCGGGCACGGGTGAGAACTACGGCATCGATGACACGGTTGAACCAATTGATGCTCAGAATGCGTCTCAGACAGCGAAGAAGAAAGGCGCTGAAGTGTGGTTCCTGTGTGGAGTAGATGGTCAAAATCCTTGCCACGGTGCAGTCGATGGGCAGGATTTTTAGGAGAGATCGACGGTTGCGCATGCAGTACGTCTCACCCTCTCCAGGGTACCAATGTTGTCCCCCCAAAAAGGTAGAGTTCAATTCAGTTTGGCACCGGCGTAGTCGAAGGAGTTGCCAGAACATTGAACTGTCTTAGGGACCTCGGCTACGGACATGTCCCCAGGGATTACTCCCGAAGCCTTTCTCGTAAATGGGTAAAGGTCGCAATGCAGAAGAGGTTTAAAATCAGAGTTTTCCTTCTCTTAGATAGGTTACCCTCATTATTAAATCACATGTTAAAATGCTAATATTTCCTTAAAAGAAAAAATTGTACATTCATTTACCAAGCAACTGTCGGTTGAAATTTATAAAACTTTTCTATTTAAATAGTTTTTGAAGAAAATTGGTTTCTCAATTACGAGAGAGAGAGAGAGAGAGAGAGAGAGATAGGAGGGATTGAAAGAGAGTTGGAGGGAGAGAGAGGGTGGTGAGAGGGAGAATGTGAGGGAGAATGGAGACATGGAGAGTGGGGGGAGAGAGTGTGAGAGTGAGTGGGAGGGAGATGGAGAGTTGGGAGATGGAGAGTGGAGAGATGGAGAGTGGGGAGAGAGAGTATGAGAGTGTGAGAGAAGGTATGAACAAAGTTGGATAGAATGGTTAATATATAAAACATTTGCACGTCAGATCAACGCTGCTTTCTCCTATAAGGGGGGACGATAGTTCGAAAACTTGCGAAGAGCACATTTACTCTATGAAGTTTTTTTCTCGAATATAAACAATAAATACAAACGACAAACAAGTTTTCAGCGCATTGAGATTCTCGAACGCAAGGGATACTCACATAGATTTACACATATGCAGAGAAATATTTACACGCACAAAGGAGATACAAAGTAAGAAAGACACAAAAGAGATACAAACTCAAAGAGACGCAAAAGAGATACAAACTCAGAGAGACGCAAAGGAGATACAAACTCAGAGAGACGCAAAGGAGATACAAACTCAGAGAGACGCAAAGGAGATACAAACTCAGAGAGACGCAAAGGAGATACAAACTAAAAGAGACGCCAAGGAGATACAAACTCAAAGAGACGCAAAGGAGATACAAACTAAAAGAGACGCAAAGGAGATACAAACTCAGAGAGACACAAAGGAGATACAAACTCAGAGAGACGCAAAGGAGATACAAACTCAGAGAGACGCAAAGGAGATACCAACTCAGAGAGACGCAAAGGAGATACAAACTCAGAGAGACGCAAAAGAAGATACAAACACAGAGAGGCACAAAGGAGATACAAACTCAGAGAGACACAAAGGAGATACAAACTCAGAGAGACACAAAGGAGATACAAACTCAGAGAGACACAAAAGAGATACAAACTAAAAGAGACACAAAGGAGATACAAACTAAAAGAGACGCCAAGGAGATACAAACTCAGAGAGACGCAAAGGAGATACAAACTCAGAGAGACGCAAAGGAGATACAAACTCAGAGAGACGCAAAAGAAGATACAAACACAGAGAGGCACAAAGGAGATACAAACTCAGAGAGACACAAAGGAGATACAAACTCAGGGAGACACAAAAGAGATACAAACTAAAAGAGACGCAAAGGAGATACAAACTCAAAGAGACACAAAAGAGATACAAACTAAAAGAGACGCAAAGGAGATACAAACTCAGATAGACGCAAAGGAGATACAAACACAGAGAGGCACAAAGGAGATACAAACTCAGAGAGGCACAAAGGAGATACAAACACAGAGAGACACAAAGGAGATACAAACTCAGAGAGACACAAAGGAGATACAAACTCAAAGAGACGCAAAAGAGATACAAACTCAAAGAGAAACAAAAGAGATACAAACTAAAAGAGACGCCAAGGAGATACAAACTCAGAGAGACGCAAAGGAGATACAAACTCAGAGAGACGCAAAAGAAGATACAAATACAGAGAGGCACAAAGGAGATACAAACTCAGAGAGACACAAAGGAGATACAAACTCAGAGAGACACAAAGGAGATACAAACTCAGAGAGACACAAAAGAGATACAAACTAAAAGAGACGCAAAGGAGATACAAACTCAAAGAGACACAAAAGAGATACAAACTAAAAGAGACGCAAAGGAGATACAAACTCAGATAGACGCAAAGGAGATACAAACACAGAGAGGCACAAAGGAGATACAAACTCAGAGAGGCACAAAGGAGATACAAACTCAGAGAGACGCAAAGGAGATACAAACTCAGAGAGACGCAAAAGAAGATACAAACTCAGAGAGACACAAAGGCGATACAAACTCAGAGAGACGCAAAGGAGATACAAACTAAAAGAGACGCAAAGGAGATACAAACTCAGAGAGACACAAATGAGATTCAAACTAAAAGAGACGCAAAGGAGATACAAAATCAAAGAGACGCAAAGGAGATACAAACTCAGGGAGACGCAAAAGAAGATACAAATTCAGAGAGACACAAAGGAGACACAAACTCAGAGAGACGCAAAGGAGATACAAAGTAAAAGAGACGCAAAGGAGATACCAACTCAGAGAGACGCAAAGGAGATACCAACTCAGAGAGACGCAAAGGAGATACAAACTCAGAGAGACACAAAGGAGATACAAACTCAGAGAGACACAAAGGAGATACAAACTAAGAGAGACGCAAAAGAAGATACAAACCCAGACAGACACAAAGGAAATACAAATTCAGAGAGACACAAAGGAGATACAAACTAAAAGAGACGCCAAGGAGATACAAACTCAGAGAGACGCAAAGGAGATACAAACTCAGAGAGACGCAAAGGAGATACAAACTCAGAGAGACACAAAGGAGATAAAAACTCAAGAGACGCAAAGGAGATACAAACCCAGAGAGACGCAAACAAACTCAGAGAGACGCAAAAAGAGATACAAACTAAGAGAGACACAAAGGAGAATACAAATTCAGAGAGACGCAAAAGGAGATACAAACTAAAAAGAGACGCCAAGGAGAGATGCAAACTCAGAGAGAGACGCAAAGGAGATACAAACTCAGAGAGACGCAAAGGAGAGACAAAAGGAGATCAGACTCAGAGACGCAAAGGAGATACAAACACAGAGAGGCACAAAGGAGATACAAACTCAGAGAGACACAAAGGAGATACAAACTCAGAGAGACACAAAGGAGATACAAACTCAGAGAGACAAAAGGAGATACAAAAGAGAGACAAACAAAAAGAGATACAAACTCAAAGAGACGCAAAGGAGATACAAACTCAAAGAGACGCAAAGGAGATACAAACTCAGATAGACGCAAAGGAGATACAAACTCAGAGAGACACAAAGGAGATACAAACTCAGAGAGACACAAAGAGATACAAACTAAGAGAGGCAAAAGAAGATACAAACTCAGAGAGACACAAAGGAGATACAAAATTCAGAGAGACACAAAGGAGATACAAACTAAAAAGAGACACAAAAGAGATACAAACTCAAAAAGACGCAAAGGAGATACAAACTCAGAGAAGAGACAAAAAGGAGATACAAACTACAAAGAGAGAGCAAAAGAAGATACAAACACAAAGAGAGGCACAAAGGAGATACAAACTCAGAGACACAAAGAGATACAAACTCAGAGATACAAAAGAATCAAACTAGAGAGACGCAAAAGAGATACAAACTCAGAGAGACACAAAAGAGATACAAACTCAAAAAGACACAAAGGAGATACAAACTAAAAGAGATGCAAAGGAGATACAAACTCAGAGACGCAAAGAGGAGACACAAAGTAAAAACTCAAAGAGACACAAAGGAGATACAAACTCAAACAAAGAGATACAAACAGAGAGACACAAAGGAGATACAAACTCAAAGAGACACAAAGGAGATACAAACTAAAAAGAGACACAAAGGAGATACAAACTCAAAGAGACGCAAAGGAGATACAAACTCAGATAGACGCAAAGGAGATACAAACTCAGAGAGACACAAAGGAGATACAAACTAAGAGAGACACAAAGGAGATACAAACTCAGAGAGAAAGGAGATACAGAACTCAAACTCAAAGAGAGACAAAAAGAGATAAAGGAAACAAACTAAAAGAGACGCAAAGGAGATACAAACTCAAAGAGACACAAAGAGATACAAACTAAAAGAGACGCAAAGGAGATACAAACTAAAATAGACGCAAAGGAGATACAAACACAGAGAGACACAAAGGAGATACAAACTCAGAGAGAAACAAAGGAGAAACTCAGAAACAAAAAGAGACAAACTCAAAGGAATACACAGAGAGACAAAAATGAGATACAAACTAAAAGAGACACAAAGGAGATACAAACTCAAAGAGACGCAAAAAAGATATAACAAAGACTCAAAAACTCAGACAGACAAAAGGAGATACAAACTCAGATAGACACAAAGGAGATACAAACTCAAGAGAGACACAAAGGAGATGCAAACTCAGAGAGACACAAGGAGATAAATCAGAGAGGCAAAGAGATACAAACTCAGGGAGACGCAAAGGAGATACAAACACAGAGAGACACAAATGAGATACAAACTCAGAGAGACACAAAGGAGATACAAACTCAGAGAGACACAAAGAAAATACAAACTCAGAGAGAGAAAAAGGAGATACAAACTCAAAGAGACACAAAGGAGATACAAACTAAAAGAGAGACACAAAGGAGATACAAACTCAGAGAGACACAAAGAGATTACAAACTAAAAGAGACACAAAGGAGATACAAACTCAGAGAGACAAAGGAGATACAAACTCAGAGAGACACAAAGGTGATACAAACTCAAAGAGAGACAAAGGAGATACAAACTCAGAGAGACGCAAAAAAAGACATAAAAGACAAACTCAGAGAGACACAAAAGAGATACAAACTCAAAAGAGACGCAAAGGAGATACAAACTCAAAGAGACAAAAGAGATACAAACTCAAGAGACGCAAAGGAGATACAAACTCAAAGAGACATAAAAAGATACAAACCAGAGAGACACAAGGAGATACAAAACTCAGAGAGAGATACAAACTAAAAGACACAATACAAACTCAGAGAGACAAAAAGAGAAAGGAGATACAAACTCAGAGAGACAAAAAGAAGATACAAACTCAAGACGCAAAGGGAGATACAAAAGAGAGACACAAAGGAGATACAAACTCAAAGAGAGACGCAAAGGAGATACAAACTCAGAGAGACGCAAATGAGATTCAAAACAAAAGAGAGACGAAAAGAGATACAAACTCAAAGAGACACAAAGGAGATACAAACTCAGAGAGAGACAAAAGAAAAGGAGATACAAACTCAGAGAGACGCAAAAGAAATAAAACTAAAAGAGAGACAAAGAGATACAAACTCAGAGAGACGCAAAGGAGATACAAATTCAAAGAGACGCAAAGGAGATACAAACTCAGAGAGACGCAAAGGAGATACAAAGACAAAGAGAGACACAAAGGAGATACAAACTCAGAGAGACGCAAAGGAGATACAAACTCAGACAGACACAAAAAGAAGAGAAAAAAGAGAGAGACAAAAGGAGATACAAACTCAGAGAGAGGCAAAGGAGATACAAACTCAGAGAGACGCAAAGGAGATACAAACTAAAGAGAAAGGAGATACAATCAAAGGAAAGACACAAACTCAGAGAGACACAAAGGAGATACAAACTCAGAGAGACAAAACAAAAGAGACACTAGAGATACAAACTCAAAGAGACAAAAAGAGATACAAACTAAAAAGAGACAAAAGGGATACAAACTCAGAGAGACGCAAAGGAGATACAAACTCAGAGAGACACAAAGGAGACACAAACTCAAAAGAGACACAAAGGAGATACAAACTCAGAGAGACGCAAAAAGGAGATACAAACTCAAAAGAGACGCAAAGGAGATACAAACTCAGAGAGACACAAAGGAGATACAAACTCAAGAGACACAAAGGAGATACAAACTAAAGAGACAAAAGGAGATACAAACTCAGAGAGACACAAAGGAGATACAAACTAAAAAGAGAGATACAAAATCAAAGAGAAAGAGATACAAACTCAGAGAGACACAAAGAAGATACAAAACTAAGAGAGACACAAAGGAGATACAAACTCAAAGAGACGCAAAGGAGATACAAACTCAGAGAGAGACGCAAAGAGAGATACCAAACTCAGAGAGACACAAAGGAGATACAAACTCAGAGAGACACAAAGGAGATACAAACTCAAAAAAAGACGCAAACTAAGGAGACGCAAACTCAAAGAGACACAAAGGGAGATACAAATTCAAAGAGACGCAAAGAGATAAAAGACAGAGAGATACAAACTCAAAGAGACGCAAAGGAGATACAAACTCAGAGAGACACAAAGGAGATACAAACTCAGAGAGACACAAAGGAGACACAAACACAGAGAGACACAAAGAGACAAAAAGACAAAGGAGATACAAACTCAGAGAGACACAAAGGAAAATACAAACTAAAAGAGACACAAAGGAGATACAAACTCAAAGAGACACAAAGGAAGACGCAGATACAAACTCAAAAGAGACACAAAGGAGATACAAACTCAGAGAGAGACAAAAGAACAAACTCAGAGAGACACAAAGGAGATACAAAATAAAAGAGAGACAAAGGAAATAAAACTAGGAGACACAAAGAAGACATACAAACACAAGGGAGACAAAAAAGAGACGCCAAGGAGATACAAACTCAGAGAGACGCAAAGTAGATACAAACTCAGAGAGAGACGCAAAGGAGATAAAAACTCAGAGAGACAAAAGGAGATACAAACCAAAGAGACACAAAGGAGATACAAACTCAGAGAGACACAAAGGAGATACAAACTCAGAGACACAAAGGAGATACAAACTCAAAGAGAGACAAAAGAAGATACAAACTCAGAGAGACACAAAGGAGATACAAACTCAGAGAGACACAAAGGAGATACAAACTCAGAGAGAGACAAAGAAGATACAAACAAAGAGAGACAGATACAAAGGAGATACAAAACTCAAGAGGGACACAAAGAGACAAACAGGAGAGACACAAAGGGAGATACAAACTCAGAGAGACTAAAGAGATACAAGACAAAAGAGATACAAAACAAAGAGACGCAAAGGAGATACAAACTCAGAGAGACACAAGGAGACAAAGCAAAAGAGACAGAGAGACGCAAAGGAGATACAAACTCAGAGAGACACAAAGATACAAACACAGAGAGACATAAAACTCAAAGAGAGAGACACAAAGGAGATACAAACTCAGAGAGACACAAAAAGAGATACAAAACTCAAAGAGACGCAAAGGAGATACAAACTCAAGAGAGACAGAAAAGAGATAAAACTCAAAGAGACGCAAAGGAGATACAAAAAGAGAGACGCAAAGGAGATACAAACTCAGAGAGACACAAAGGAGATACAAACTCAAAAAAAGAGAGACACAAAGGAGATACAAACTCAGAGAGACACAAAGGAGATACAAACTCAAGAGACACAAAAGGAGATACAAACAAAAAGACGCAAAGGAGACAAAAAACTCAGAGAGAAACAAAAGAGATACAAACTAAAAAGAGACGCAAACTCAGAGAGACAAAAGGAGATACAAACCAGAGAGACACAAAGGAGATACAAAAACAAAGAGACGCACAAAGAGATACAAACACAAAGAGACACAAAGGAGATACAAACTCAAAGAGACACAAAGGAGATACAAAACTCAGAGAGACACAAAAGAGATACAAACTCAAAAGAGACAAAGGAGATACAAACTCAAAGAGACACAAAGGAGATACAAACTAAAAGAGACGCAAAGGAGATACAAACTCAGAGAGACACAAAGAAGATACAAACAAAAGAGACAAACAAAAAAAGGGAGATACAAAGACACAAAGAGACGCAAAGGAGATACAAAGTACAAACTAAGAGACGCAAAGGAGATACAAACTCAGAGAGACACAAATGAGATACAAACTAAAAGAGACGCAAAGGAGATACAAACTCAAAGAGACGCAAAGGAGATACAAACTCAGAGAGACGCAAAAGTAGATACAAACTCAGAGAGACACAAAGGAAATAAAAACTCAGAGAGAGACAAAGGAGATACAAACTAAAAGAGACGCCAAGATGATACAAATTCAAAGAGACGCAAAGGAGATACAAACTCAGAGAGACACAAAGAAAACAAATTCAAAGAGACACAAAATGAGATACAAACTCAAAGAGACACGAAAAGGAGATACAAACTCAAAGAGACGCAAAGGAGATACAAACTCAAAGAGACAAAGGGAGATACAAACTAAGAGAGACACAAAGGAGATACAAACTAAAAAGAGACAAGACAAAAAGATACAAACTCAGAGAGACACAAAAAGGGAGACACAAACAAACTAAAGAGACACAAAGGAGATACAAACTCAGAGAGACACAAAAGAGATACAAAACTAAAACAGACGCAAAGGAGATACAAACTCAAAGAGACACAAAAGGAGATACAAACTCAGAGAGACGCAAAGGAGATACAAACTCAAAGGACACAAAGAGACAGGAGACACAAACTAAAAGAGACACAAAGGAGATACAAACTCAAAGAGACGGAAAAGGAGATACAAACTCAGAGAGAGACACAAAAAGAGATACAAACTCAAAGAGACGCAAAGGAGAAACTCAACTCAGAGAGATACAAAGTAGATACAAACTAAAAGAGACACAAAGGAGATACAAATTCAGAGAGACACAAAAGGAGATACAAACTCAGAGAGACACAAAAGGATTCAAAGAGAGACGCAAAGGAGATACAAAGTAAAAGAGACGCAAAGTAGATACAAACTCAGAGAGACACAAAGGAGATACAAACTCAGAGAGACACAAAGGAGATACAAACTAAAAGAGACACAAAGGAGATACAAACTCAGAGAGACACAAAGGAGATACAAACTCAGAGAGACGCAAAGGAGATACAAACTCAGAGAGACGCAAAGGAGATACAAACTCAAAGAGACACAAAGTGATACAAACTCAAAAAGAGACAAAAAGAGATACAAAATCAGAGAGACACAAAGGAGATACAAACCAGAGAGACACAAAGGAGATACAAACTCAGAGAGACACAAAGGAGATACAAACAAAAGACACAAAAGAGATACAAACTCAAGAGACACAAAAGGAGATACAAACTCAAAGAGACGCAAAGGAGATACAAACTCATAGAGACACAAAAGAGATACAAACTCAGAGAGACGCAAAGGAGATACAAACTCAGAGAGACACAAAAGGAGATACAAACTCAAAGAGACGCAAAGGAGATACAAACTCAGAGAGACACAAAGGAGATACAAACTCAGAGAGACACAAAGGAGATACAAACTCAAAAGAGACACAAAGGAGATACAAACTCAAAGAGACACAAAAGAGATACAAACTAAAAGAGACGTCAAAGAAAGACAAAAAGAGAGGAGATACAAACTCAGAGAGACAAAAGGAGATACAAACTCAGAGAGACACAAAGAAAATACAAACTCAGAGAGACACAAAGGAGATAAAACTCAGAGAGAGACACAAAAGAGATACAAACTAAAAAGAGACGCAAAGAGAGACAAACTAAAAGAGACGCAAAGGAGATACAAACTCAAAGAGACACAAAAGGAGATACAAACTCAAAGAGACACAAAGGAGATACAAACTCAAAGAGACGCAAAGGAGATACAAAACTCAAAGAGGACAAAAGGAGATACAAATTCAGAGAGACACAAAAAGATACAAACTCAAAACGCAAAGGAGAGAGACAAAAAGGAGATACAAACTAAAAAAGACAAAAGAGATACAAACTCAAGAGACACAAAGGAGATACAAACTAAAAGAGACGCAAAGGAGATACAAACTCAAAGACGCAAAAGGAGATACAAACTAAAAGAGACGCAAAGGAGATACAAAACTCAGAGAGAGACAAAGGAGATACAAACTAAAAGAGACAAACAAAGGAGATACAAACTCAGAGAGACACAAAAAGAGATACAAACTCAAAGAGACACAAAAAAGATACAAAACGCAGAGAGACACAAAGAGATACAAACTCAAAGAGACACAAAGGAGATACAAACTCAAAGAGACACAAAGAGATACAAACTCAGAGAGACACAAAGGAGATACAAAACTAAGAGAGACGCAAAGGAGATACAAACTCAGAGAGACACAAAGGAGATACAAACTCAAAGAGACGCAAAGGAGATACAAACAAAGAGAGACACAAAGAGATACAAACTCAAAGAGACGAAAGAAGATACAAACTAAAAAGAGACAAAAGGAGATACAAACTCAGAGAGACACAAAGGAGATACAAACTCAAAAGACACAAAGGAGATACAAACTCAAAGAGACACAAAGGAGATACAAAACTCAGAGAGACACAAAGAAGATAAAATTCAAAGAGACAAACTAAAGAGAGACGCAAAGGAGATACAAACTCAAAAAGAGACACAAAGGAGATACAAACTCAAAGAGACACAAAGGAGATACAAACTCAGAGAGACAAAGGAGGAGACAAAAACTAAAAAAAAGAGACACAAAGGAGATACAAACTCAAAGAGACACAAAGGAGATACAAACTCAGAGAGACGCAAAGAGATACAAACAAGAGGAGATACAAAGGAGACAAAAGAGAGAAACAAAAGAGATACAAAACTCAAAGAGACGCAAAGGGAGATACAAACTAAAGAGACGCAAAAAGAGATACAAAAAACTCAGAGAGACATAAAGGAGATACAAAACTCAGAGAGACACAAAAGGAGATACAAACTAAAGAGACACAAAGGAGATACAAACACAGAGAGACAAAGAGACAAACTAAGAGAGATACAAACTCAAGAGACAAACAAAGGAGATACAAACTCAGAGAGACACAAAAAGAATACAAACTCAAAGAGACACAAAGGAGATACAAACTCAAAAGAGACACAAAGGAGATACAAAACTAAAGAGAGACGCAAAGGAGATAAAACTCAAAGAGACACGCAAAATGAGATACAAACTCAAAGAGACACAAAGAAGATACAAACTCAAGAGACACAAAAGAGACACAAAAGAGAGACAAAGGAGATACAAACTCAAAGAGACACAAAGGAGATACAAACTAAAAGAGACACAAAGGAGATACAAACTCAGAGAGACGCAAAAGAAGATACAAACTCAGAGAGACACAAAGGAGATACAAAACTCAGAGAGACAAAAGGAGATACAAACTAAAAGAGACACAAAGAGATACAAACTAAAAGAGACGCAAAAAGGAGATACAAACTCAAAGAGACACAAAGGAGATACAAACTCAAAGAGACGCAAAGGAGATAAAACTCAAAAGAGACACAAAGGAGATACAAACTAAAAAGAGACAAAAAGAGATACAAACTCAAAGAGACACAAAAGGAGATACAAAACTCAGAGAGAGACAAAAAGAGATACAAACTAAAAGAGACACAAAAGGAGATACAAACTCAAAGAGACACAAAGGAGATACAAACTCAAAGAGACGCAAAGGAGATACAAACTCAAGAGACACAAAAGAGATACAAACTCAAAGAGACACAAACTCAAGATACAAAGGAGAAAAAGAGACGCAAAGAGAGATACAAACTCAGAGAGACACAAAGGAGATACAAACTCAGAGAGACACAAAGGAGATACAAACTAAAGAGACACAAAGGAGATACAAACTCAAAAGAGACAAAAGAGATACAAACTCAAGAGACAAAAAGATACAAACTCAAAGAGACACAAAGGAGATACAAACTCAAAGAGACACAAAGGAGATACAAACTCAAAGAGACACAAAGGAGATACAAACTAAAAGAGACGCAAAAGGAGATACAAACACAGAGAGACACAATGGAGATACAAACTCAAACGAAAGAGATACAAATTCAGAGAGAGACACAAAGGAGAATAAAAAGAGACACAAAGGAGATACAAACTCAAAGAGACACAAAGAGATACAAACTCAAAAGAGACACAAAAGAGATACAAACTCAAAAAGACACAAAGGAGATACAAACTCAGAGAGACACAAAGATACAAACTAAAAAGACACAAAGGAGATACAAACTCAAAAGACGCAAAGGAGATACAAAAAGAGATACAAACTCAAAGAGACACAAAGGAGATACAAACTAAAAAGAGACGCAAAGGAGATACAAACTCAAAGAGACACAAAGGAGATAAAACTCAAAGAGAGACACAAAGGAGATACAAAACTGCAAAAGAGACACAAAAGATGATACAAAACTCAAAGAGACACAAAGGAGATACAAACTCAAAGAGACACAAAGGAGATACAAACTCAAAGAGACGCAAAGGAGATACAAACTAGAAAGAGACAAAAGAGATTCTCAAAAAAGAGACGCAAAGGAGATACAAACTCAGAGAGACAAACAAAGAGACGCAAAGATACAAACTCAAAGAGACACAAAAGAGATAAAACTCAAAAGACAAACAAAAGAGATACAAACTCAAAGAGACACAAAGAGATACAAACTCAAAGAGACACAAAGAAGATACAAACTCAGAGAGACACAAAGGAGATACAAAAGAGAGACTAAAAATACAAAGAGACACAAAGAGATACAAACTCAAAGAGACACAAAGGAGATACAAACTCAAAGACACAAAGGAGATACAAACTCAAAAGAGACACAAAAGGAGATACAAACTAAAAAGAGACGCAAAGGAGATACAAACACAAAGAGACACAAAGGAGATACAAACTCAAAGAGACACAAAGGAGATACAAAAACTCAAAGAGACAAAAGGAGATACAAACTCAGAGAGACACAAAAGAGATACAAACTCAAAGAGACACAAAAAGAGATACAAAACTCAAAGAGACACAAAAGAGATACAAACTCAAAGAGACACAAAGGAGATACAAACAAAAGACACAAAGGAGATACAAACTAAAAGAGACACAAAGGAGATACAAACTAAAAGAGACGCAAAGAGATACAAACTCAAAGAGACACAAAGGAGATACAAACTCAAAGAGACAAAAGAGATACAAAAGAAAAGAGACACAAAGAGATACAAACTCAAAGAGACACAAAAGAGATACAAAACTAAAGAGACACAAAAGAGATAAAACTAAAAGAGACAAAAAGGAGATACAAACTCAAAGAGACACAAAGGAGATAAAACTCAAAGAGACGCAAAGGAGATACAAACTCAAAGAGACACAAAGGAGATACAAAAAAAAGACGCAAAGGAGATACAAACTAAGACAAAAGAGATACAAACTGGAGACACAAAAGAGATACAAACTAAAAAGAGACACAAAGGAGATACAAACTCAAAGAGACACAAAGGAGATACAAACTCAAAGAGACAAATAAAAGAGATACAAACTAAAGAGACACAAAGGAGATACAAACTCAAGAGAGACACAAAGGAGATACAAACTCAAAGAGACACAAAAGAGATACAAACTCAAAGAGACACAAAAGGAGATACAAACCAACAGAGACACAAAGGAGATACAAACTAAAAAGAGACACAAAGGAGATACAAACTCAAGAGACAAAAGAGATACAAACTCAAAGAGACACAAAGGAGATACAAAACTCAAAGAGACACAAAAGGAGATACAAACTCAGAGCGACACAAAGGAGATACAAACTCAAAGAGACACAAAGGAGATACAAACTCAAAAGAGACACAAAAAGAGATACAAACTAAAAAGAGACACAAAGGAGATACAAACTCAAAGAGACACAAAGGAGATACAAACTCAAAGAGACGCAAAGAATACAAACTCAGAGAGACAAAAGAGATACAAACTAAAAAGAGACACAAAAGAGATACAAACTCAAAAGAGACACAAAGGAGATACAAACTAAAAGAGACACAAAGGAGATACAAACTCAAAGAGACGCAAAGGAGATACAAACTCAAAGAGACGCAAAAGGAGATACAAAACAAAAAGACAAACAAAGGAGAGATACAAAACTCAAAGAGACACAAAGGAGATACAAAAATCAAAGAGACGCAAAGGAGATACAAACTCAAAGAGACGCAAAAGGAGATAAAACTCAAAGAGACACAAAGGAGATACAAACTCAAAGAGACACAAAAGGAGATACAAACTCAAAGAGACACAAAGGAGATACAAACTCAGAGAGACACAAAAAGAGATACAAACTAAAAGAGACACAAAGGAGATACAAACTCAAAGAGACACAAAGGAGATACAAACTCAAAAAGACACAAAAGAGATACAAACTCAAAACACAAAGGGAGATACAAAACTCAGAGAGACACAAAGGAGAAACAAAAAAAAAAGAGACACAAAGGAGATACAAAACTCAAAAGAGACACAAAAGAGATACAAACTCAAAGAGACACAAAAGAGAAACAAACTAAAAGAGACACAAAAGAGATACAAACTAAAAGAGACACAAAGGAGATACAAACTCAAAAGAGACACAAAGGAGATACAAACTCAAAGAGACACAAAAGGAGATAAACAAACTCAAAGAGACAAAAAAGAGATACAAACAATCAAAGAGACACAAAGGAGATACAAACTAAAAGAGACACAAAGGAGATACAAACTAAAAGAGACACAAAAGAGATACAAACTCAAAGAGACACAAAAGAGATACAAACAAAAGAGACACAAAGGAGACGAGACAAAAAGGAGATACAAACTCAAAGAGACACAAAGGAGATAAAAACTCAAAGAGACACAAAGGAGATACAAACTCAAAGAGACACAAAGGAGATACAAACTCAAAAGAGACGCAAAGGAGATACAAACTCAAAGAGACACAAAGAGATACAAACTAAAAGAGACACAAAGGAAAACAAACTCAAGAGACACAAAGGAGATACAAACTCAAAGAGACGCAAAAGAAGATACAAACTAAAAGAGACACAAAGGAGACACAAACTCAAAGAGACACAAAGGAGATACAAACTAAAAGACACAAAGGAGATACAAACTCAAAAAGAGACGAAAGGATACAAACTCAAAGAGACGCAAAAGAGAGATACAAACTCAAAGAGACACAAAGGAGATACAAACTCAAAGAGACACAAATGAGATACAAACTAAAAGAGACACAAAGGAGATACAAACTAAAAGAGACACAAAGGAGATACAAACTCAAAGAGACGCAAAGGAGATACAAACTCAAAGAGACACAAAGGAGACACAAAGGAGAAAAAAAACTAAAAGAGACACAAAGGAGATACAAACAAACTAAAAAGGAGAGACAAACTCAAAGAGACAAAAGGAGATACAAACTCAGAGAGACACAAAGGAGATACAAACTCAAAGAGACACAAAGGAGATACAACAAACTCAAAGCGACACAAAGGAGATACAAACTCAGAGAGACACAAAAGAGATACAAACTAAAAGAGACACAAAGGAGATACAAACTCAAAGCGACACAAAGGAGATACAAACTCAAAGCGACACAAAGGAGATACAAAACTCAAAGAGACACAAAGAAGATACAAACTCAAAGAGACACAAAGGAGATACAAACTAAAAAGACACAAGAGATACAAACTCAAAGAGACACAAAGGAGATACAAACTCAAAGAGACAAAGACACAAAGGAGACACAAAACTAAAAGAGACACAAAGGAGATACAAACTCAAAGAGACAAAAGGAGATACAAACTCAAAGAACAAAGGAGATACAAACTAAAAAGAGACACAAAGGAGATACAAACTAAAAAGAGACACAAAGGGAGATACAAACTAAAGAGACACAAAGGAGATACAAACTCAAAGAGACACAAAGGAGATACAAACTCAAAGAGACACAAAGGAGATACAAACTCAAAGAGACACAAAGGAGATACAAACTCAAAGAGACACAAAGAGATACAAACTAAAAGAGACACAAAGGAGATACAAACTCAAAGAGACACAAAGGAGATACAAACTCAAAGAGACACAAAGGAGATACAAACAAAGAGACACAAAGAGATACAAACTCAAAGAGACACAAAGGAGAACAAACTCAGAGAGACACAAAAAGAGATACAAACTCAAAAGAGACACAAAGGAGATACAAATTCAGAGAGACACAAAGGAGACAAACAAAGGACACAAAAGATACAAACTCAAAGAGACACAAAGGAGATACAAACTCAAAGAGACACAAAGGAGATACAAACTCAAAGACACAAAGGAGATACAAACTCAAAGAGACACAAAGGAGATACAAACTCAAAGAGACACAAAGGAGATACAAACTAAGAGAGACACAAAAGATACAAACTCAAAAGAGACACAAAGGAGATACAAACTAAAAAGAGACAAAAGGAGATACAAACTCAAAAGATACAAAAGGAGATACAAACTCAAAGAGACACAAAGGAGATACAAACTCAAAGAGACACAAAGGAGATACAAAACTCAGAGAGACACAAAGGAGATACAAAAACTAAAGAGACACAAAGGAGATACAAACTCAAAAGAGACACAAAGGAGATACAAACTCAAAGAGACACAAAGAGATACAAACTAAAGAGACACAAAGGAGATACAAAACTCAAAGAGACACAAAGGAGATACAAACTAAAAAGCGACACAAAGGAGATACAAACTCAGGGAGACACAAAGGAGATACAAAACCAGAGAGACACAAAAGGAGACACAAACTCAAAGAGACACAAAGGAGAGATACAAACTCAAAGAGACACAAAGGAGATACAAACTCAAAGAAGACACAAAGAGAGACAAAAAGAAGAGAAGACACAAAAGGAGATACAAACTAAAAGAGACACAAAGGAGATACAAAACTAAAAAGAGACACAAAGGAGATACAAAACAAAGAGACACAAAGGAGATAAAACTCAAAGAGACGCAAAGGAGATACAAACTCAAAAGAGACACAAAGGAGATACAAACTCAAAGAGACACAAAGGAGATACAAACTCAAAGAGACACAAAGGAGATACAAACCAAAAGAGACACAAAGAGATACAAACTCAAAGAGACACAAAGGAGATACAAACTAAAAGAGACACAAAGGAGATACAAACTCAAAGAGACACAAAGGAGATACAAACTAAAAGAGACACAAAGGAGATACAAACTCAAAAGAGACACAAAGGAGATACAAACTCAAAGAGACACAAAAGAGATACAAACTCAAAGAGACACAAAGGAGATACAAACTCAAAGAGACACAAAGGAGATACAAACTCAAAAAGAGACACAAAAGAGATACAAAACTAAAAGAGACACAAAGGAGATACAAACTCAAAGCGACACAAAGGAGATACAAACAAAGAGACACAAAGGAGATACAAACTCAAAGAGACACAAAGGAGATACAAACTCAAAGCGACACAAAGGAGATACAAACTCAAAGCGACACAAAGGAGATACAAACTCAAAGCGACACAAAGGAGATACAAACTCAGAGAGACACAAAGGAGATACAAACTAAAAGAGACACAAAGGAGATACAAACTAAAAGAGACACAAAGGAGATACAAACTAAAAGAGACACAAAGGAGATACAAACTCAAAGAGACACAAAGGAGATACAAACTCAAAGAGACACAAAGGAGATACAAACTCAAAGAGACACAAAGGAGATACAAACTAAAAGAGACACAAAGGAGATACAAACTCAGAGAGACACAAAGAGATACAAACTCAAAGAGACACAAAGGAGATACAAAA
This sequence comes from Acanthosepion pharaonis, assembly GCA_903632075.3. NCBI lineage: Eukaryota > Metazoa > Mollusca > Cephalopoda > Sepiida > Sepiidae > Acanthosepion > Acanthosepion pharaonis. Next base: position 3,475,225 of record CAHIKZ030003327.1, on the reverse strand, counting down.
ATCAAAGAGACACAAAGGAGATACAAACTCAAAGAGACACAAAGGAGATACAAACTCAAAGAGACACAAAAGAAATAAAACTCAAAGGACACAAAGGAGATACAAACTCAGGGAGACACAAAAGAGATACAAACTCAAAGAGACACAAAGGAGACACAAACTCAAAGCGACACAAAGGAGATACAAACTCAAAGGACACAAAGGAGATACAAACTCAAAGAGACACAAAAGAGATACAAAACTCAGAGAGACACAAAGGAGATACAAACTAAAAGAGACACAAAGGAGATACAAAACTCAAAGAGACACAAAGGAGATACAAACTCAAAGAGACACAAAGGAGATACAAACTCAAAGAGACACAAAGGAGATACAAACTCAAAGAGACACAAAGGAGATACAACCAAAAGAGACACAAAGGAGATACAAACTCAGAGAGACACAAAGGAGATACAAAACCAAAAGACACACAAAGGAGATACAAACTCAAAGCGACACAAAGGAGATACAAAAAGTCAAAAGACACAAAAGGAGATACAAAACTCAAAGAGACACAAAGGAGACAAACTAAAAGAGACACAAAGGAGATACAAACTAAAAAAAGAGACACAAAGGAGATACAAACCAAAGAGACACAAAGGAGATACAAACTCAAAGAGACACAAAGAAGATACAAACTCAAAGAGACACAAAGGAGATACAAACTCAAAGAGACACAAAAAGAGATACAAACTAAAAAACCCAAAGACACAAAAAGAGATACAAACTCAAAGAGACACAAAGGAGATACAAAACTAAAAAGAGACACAAAGGAGATACAAACTCAGAGAGACACAAAAGAGATACAAACTAAAAGAGACACAAAGGAGATACAAACTAAAAAGAGACACAAAGGAGATACAAACTCAAAGAGACACAAAGGAGATACAAACCAAAGAGACACAAAGAGATACAAACTCAAAGAGACACAAAGAGATACAAAACTAAAAGAGACACAAAGGAGATACAAACTCAAAGAGACACAAAGGAGAGATACAAACTCAAAGAGACACAAAGGAGATACAAACTCAAAGCGACACAAAGGAGAGATAACAAACTCAGGAGACACAAAGAGATACAAACTAAAAACTAAAAGAGACACAAAGGAGATACAAACTCAAAAAGAGACACAAAGGAGATACAAACTAAAGGACACAAAGAAGAACAAAAAGGAGATACAAACTCAAAGACACAAAGGAGATACAAACTCAAAGAGACACAAAGAGATACAAACTAAAAGAGACGCAAAGGAGATACAAAACTCAAGAGACACAAAAGAGATACAAAACTCAGAGAGACAAAAAGAGATACAAAACTAAAAGAGACACAAAGGAGATACAAACTCAAAGAGACACAAAGGAGATACAAACTAAAGAGACACAAAGAGATACAAAACTCAAAGAGACACAAAGGAGATACAAACTAAAAGAGACACAAAGGAGATACAAACTAAAAGAGACACAAAGGAGATACAAACTCAGAGAGACACAAAGGAGATACAAACTCAAAGAGACAACTAAGAGATACAAACTAAAAGAGACACAAAAGAGATACAAACTAAAAGAGACACAAAGGAGATACAAACTAAAAGAGACACAAAGGAGATACAAACTCAAAAGAGACAAAGGAGATACAAACTCAAAGAGACACAAAAGAGAGATACTAAAAGAGACACAAAGAGATTCGAGAAAAGGAGATACAAACTCAAAGAGACACAAAATGAGATACAAACTCAAAGAGACACAAAAGAGATACAAACTAAAAGAGACACAAAGGAGATACAAACTCAAAGAGACACAAAAAGAGATACAAACTAAAAAGAGACACAAAGGAGATACAAACCAAAAGAGACACAAAGGAGATACAAACTCAAAGAGACACAAAGGAGATACAAACTCAGAGACACACAAAAGAGATACAAACTCAAAGAGACACAAAGGAGATACAAACTCAAAAAAGACAAAAGGAGATACAAACTCAGAGAGACACAAAAGAATACAAACTCAAAGAGACACAAAGGAGATACAAACTCAAAGAGAGACACAAAGGAGATACAAACTCAGAGAGACACAAAGAAGATACAAACTAAAAGAGACGCAAAGGAGATACAAACTAAAAGAGACACAAAGGAGATACAAAACTCAAAGAGACACAAAAGAGATACAAACTAAAAAGAGACGCAAAAAAGATACAAACTCAAAGAGACACAAAGGAGATACAAACTCAAAGAGACACAAAGGAGATACAAACTAAAAGAGACACAAAGGAGATACAAACTCAAAAAAGAGACACAAAGGAGATACAAACTCAAAGAGACACAAAGGAGATACAAACTCAAAGAGACACAAAGGAGATACAAACTCAAAGAGACACAAAAGAGATAAAAAACAAAAACTCAAAGAGACACAAAGGAGATACAAACTCAAAGAGACACAAAAGGAGATACAAAAAAAGAGACACAAAGGAGATACAAACTCAAAGAGACACAAAGGAGATACAAACTCAAAAGAGACACAAAAGAGATACAAAACTAAAAGAGACACAAAGGAGATAAAACTCAAAGAGACACAAAGGAGATACAAACTAAAAGAGACACAAAGGAGATACAAACTCAGAGAGACACAAAGGAGATACAAACTAAAAGAGACACAAAGGAGATACAAACTCAAAGCGACACAAAGGAGATACAAACTCAAAGCGACACAAAGGAGATACAAACTCAAAGAGACACAAAGGAGATACAAACTAAAAGAGACACAAAGGAGATACAAACTCAAAGAGACACAAAGGAGATACAAACTAAAAGAGACGCAAAGGAGATACAAACTCAAAGAGACACAAAGGAGATACAAACTCAAAGAGACACAAAGGAGATACAAACTCAGAGAGACACAAAAGAGATACAAACTAAAAGAGACACAAAGGAGATACAAACTAAAAGAGACACAAAGGAGATACAAACTCAAAGCGACACAAAGGAGATACAAACTCAAAGAGACACAAAGGAGATACAAACTCAGAGAGACACAAAGGAGATACAAACTAAAAGAGACACAAAGGAGATACAAACTCAAAGAGACACAAAGGAGATACAAACTCAAAAGAGACACAAAGGAGATACAAACTCAAAGAGACACAAAGGAGATACAAACTAAAAGAGACACAAAGGAGATACAAACTCAAAGACACAAAGGAGATACAAACTCAAAGAGACACAAAGGAGATACAAACTCAAAGAGACACAAAGGAGATACAAACTCAAAAGAGACACAAAGGAGATACAAACTCAAAGAGACACAAAGGAGATACAAACTCAAAGAGACAAAAGGAGATACAAACTCAAAGAGACACAAAGGAGATACAAACCAAAAGAGACACAAAGGAGATACAAACTCAAAGAGACACAAAGGAGATACAAACTCAAAAGAGACACAAAGGAGATACAAACTCAAAGAGACACAAAGGAGATACAAACTCAAAGAGACACAAAGGAGATACAAACTCAAAGAGACACAAAAGGAGATACAAACTCAAAGAGACACAAAGGAGAGATAAAACTAAAAAGAGACAAAAGGAGATACAAACTCAAAGAGACACAAAGGAGATACAAACTCAAAGAGACACAAAGGAGATACAAACTCAAAGAGACACAAAAGAGATACAAACTAAAAGAGACACAAAGGAGATACAAACTCAAAGAGACACAAAGGAGATACAAACTAAAAGAGACACAAAGGAGATACAAACTCAAAGAGACACAAAGGAGATACAAACTCAGAGAGACACAAAGAGATACAAACTAAAAAAGACACAAAGGAGATACAAACTAAAAGAGACACAAAGGAGATACAAACTCAAAGAGACACAAAGGAGATACAAACTCAAAGAGACACAAAGGAGATACAAACTCAAAGAGACACAAAGGAGATACAAACTAAAGAGACACAAAGGAGATACAAACTCAAAGAGACACAAAGGAGATACAAACTCAAAGAGACACAAAGGAGATACAAACTCAAAGAGACACAAAGGAGATACAAACTCAAAGAGACACAAAAGAGATACAAACTCAAAGAGACACAAAAGAGATACAAACTCAAAAAAGACACAAAGAGATACAAACTCAAAGGACACAAAAAGATACAAACTCAAAGAGACACAAAGGAGATACAAACTCAGAGAGACACAAAAGAGATACAAACTCAAAAGAGACACAAAGGAGATACAAACTCAAAGGAGACACAAAGGAGATACAAACTAAAAGAGACACAAAGGAGATACAAACTAAAAGAGACACAAAGGAGATACAAACTCAGAGAGACACAAAGGAGATACAAACTAAAAGAGACACAAAGGAGATACAAACTCAAAGCGACACAAAGGAGATACAAACTCAAAGCGACACAAAGGAGATACAAACTCAAAGAGACACAAAGGAGATACAAACTAAAAGAGACACAAAGGAGATACAAACTCAAAGCGACACAAAGGAGATACAAACTCAAAGAGACACAAAGGAGATACAAACTAAAAGAGACACAAAGGAGATACAAACTCAAAGAGACACAAAGGAGATACAAACTAAAAGAGACACAAAGGAGATACAAACTAAAAGAGACACAAAGGAGATACAAACTCAAAGAGACACAATGGAGATACAAACTCAAAGAGACGCAAAGGAGATACAAACTCAGAGAGACACAAAAGAGATACAAACTAAAAGAGACACAAAAGAGATACAAACTAAAAGAGACACAAAGGAGATACAAACTCAAAGCGACACAAAGGAGATACAAACTCAAAGCGACACAAAGGAGATACAAACTCAGAGAGACACAAAAGAGATACAAACTAAAAGAGACACAAAGGAGATACAAACTCAAAGCGACACAAAGGAGATACAAACTCAAAGCGACACAAAGGAGATACAAACTCAAAGAGACACAAAGGAGATACAAACTAACACAAAGGAGATACAAACTCAAAGAGACACAAAAAAGATACAAACTAAAAGGACACAAAGATACAAACTCAAAGAGACACAAAGGAGATACAAACTCAAAGAGACACAAAAAGAGATACAAACTCAAAAGAGACACAAAGGAGATACAAACTAAAAGAGACGCAAAGGAGATACAAACTCAAAGAGACACAAAGGAGATACAAACTCAGAGAGACACAAAGGAGATACAAACTAAAAGAGACACAAAGGAGATACAAACTCAAAGAGACACAAAGGAGATACAAACTCAAAGCGACACAAAGGAGATACAAACTCAAAGAGACACAAAGGAGATACAAACTCAGAGAGACACAAAAAGAGATAAAACTAAAAGAGACACAAAGGAGAGATAAAACTCAAAGAGACACAAAGGAGATACAAACTCAAAGAGACACAAAGGAGATACAAACTCAGAGAGACACAAAGGAGATACAAACTAAAAGAGACACAAAGGAGATACAAACTAAAAGAGACACAAAGGAGATACAAACTCAGAGAGACACAAAGGAGATACAAACTAAAAGAGACACAAAGGAGATACAAACTCAAAGAGACACAAAGGAGATACAAACTCAGAGAGACACAAATGAGATACAAACTAAAAGAGACACAAAGGAGATACAAACTAAAAGAGACACAAAGGAGATACAAACTCAAAGAGAGACAAAAGGAGATACAAAACTAAAAGAGACACAAAGGAGATACAAACTCAAAGAGACACAAAGGAGATACAAACTCAAAGAGACACAAAGGAGATACAAACTCAAAGAGACACAAAGGAGATACAAAACTAAAAGAGACACAAAGGAGATACAAACTCAAAAGAGACACAAAAGGAGATTCAAAAACTAAAAGAGACACAAAGGAGATACAAACTAAAAGAGACACAAAGGAGATACAAACTAAAAGAGACACAAAGGAGATACAAACTCAGAGAGACAAAAAGGAGATAAAACTGGAGACACAAAGGAGATACAAACTCAAAGAGACACAAAGGAGATACAAACTCAGAGAGACACAAAGGAGATACAAACTAAAAGAGACACAAAGGAGATACAAACTAAAAGAGACGCAAAGGAGATACAAACTCAGAGAGACACAAAGGAGATACAAACTAAAAGAGACGCAAAGGAGATACAAACTCAAAGAGACACAAAGGAGATACAAACTCAAAGAGACACAAAGGAGATACAAACTCAGAGAGACACAAAATGAGATACAAACTCAAAAGAGACGCAAAGGAGATACAAAACTAAAAGAGACACAAAGGAGATACAAACTCAAAGAGACACAAATGAGATTCAAACTAAAAGAGACGCAAAGGAGATACAAACTAAAAGAGACACAAAGGAGATACAAACTAAAAGAGACACAAAGGAGATACAAACTCAAAGCGACACAAAAGAGATACAAACTCAAAGCGACACAAAGGAGATACAAACTCAAAGAGACACAAAGGAGATACAAACTCAAAGAGACACAAAGGAGATACAAACTAAAAGAGACGCAAAGGAGATACAAACTCAGAGAGACACAAAGGAGATACAAACCAAAGAGACGCAAAGGAGATACAAACTCAAAGAGACACAAAGGAGATACAAACTCAAAGAGACACAAAGGAGGATACAAACTAAAAGAGACACAAAGGAGATACAAACTCAAAGAGACGACACAAAGGAGATAAACCTCAAAGCGACACAAAGGAGAGACAAACCAAAAGAGACACAAAGGAGATACAAACTCAAAGAGACACAAAGGAGATACAAAAAGTAAAAAGAGACACAAAGGAGATACAAACTCAAAGAGACACAAAGGAGATACAAACTCAAAGAGACACAAAGGAGATACAAACTCAAAGAGACGCAAAGGAGATACAAACTCAAAGAGACACAAAGGAGATACAAACTCAAAAGAGACACAAAGGAGATACAAACTCAAGAGACACAAAGGAGATACAAACTCAGAGAGACACAAAGGAGATACAAAAACTCAAAGAGACACAAAGGAGATACAAACTCAAAGAGACACAAAGAGATACAAACTCAAAGAGACACAAAGGAGATACAAACTCAAAGAGACGCAAAGGAGATACAAACTCAAAGAGACACAAAGGAGATACAAACTCAAAGAGACACAAAGGAGATACAAACTCAAAAGAGACAAAGGAGATACAAACTCAGAGAGACACAAAAAGAGATACAAACTCAAAGAGACACAAAGGAGATACAAACTCAAGAGAGACACAAAGGAGATACAAACTCAAAGAGACACAAAGAAGATACAAACTCAAAGAGACACAAAGGAGATACAAACTCAAAAAGAGACACAAAGGAGATACAAACTCAGAGAGACACAAAGAAGATACAAACTCTCAAAGAGACACAAAGGAGATACAAACTAAAAGAGACACAAAGGAGATACAAACTCAAAGAGACACAAAGGAGATACAAACTCAAAGAGACACAAAGGAGATACAAACTAAAAAGACGAGACACAAAGGAGATACAAACTCAAAGAGACACAAAGGAGATACAAAAGATAAAAGAGACACAAAGGAGATACAAACTAAAAGAGACACAAAGGAGATACAAACTCAAAGAGACACAAAGGAGATACAAACTAAAAGAGACACAAATGAGATAAAACTCAGAGAGACACAAAGGAGATACAAACTCAAAAGAGACACAAAGGAGATACAAACTCAAAGAGACACAAAGGAGATACAAACTCAGAGAGACACAAAAAGAGATACAAACTAAAAAGAGACACAAAGGAGATACAAACTCAAAAAAAGACACAAAGGAGATACAAACTCAAAGAGACACAAAGGAGATACAAACTCAAAAAGACACAAAAGAGATACAAACTAAAAGAGACACAAAGGAGATACAAACTAAAAGAGACACAAAGGAGATACAAACTCAAAGAGACACAAAGGAGATACAAACTCAAAGAGACACAAAGGAGATACAAACTAAAAGAGACACAAAGGAGATATACAAACTAAAAGAGACACAAAGGAGATACAAACTCAAAGAGACACAAAGAGATACAAACTAAAAGAGACGCAAAGGAGATAAAACTCAAAGAGACACAAAAAGAGATACAAACTCAAAGAGACACAAAGGAGATACAAACTAAAAGAGACACAAAAGAGATACAAACTCAAAGAGACACAAAGGAGATACAAACTAAAAGAGACACAAAGGAGATACAAACTCAAAAGAGACACAAAGGAGATACAAACTCAAAGAGACACAAAGGAGATACAAACTAAAAGAGACACAAAGGAGATACAAACTAAAAGAGACACAAAGGAGATACAAACTAAAAGAGACGCAAAGGAGATACAAACTCAAAGAGACGCAAAGGAGATACAAACTCAGAGAGACACAAATGAGATACAAACTCAAAGAGACACAAAGGAGATACAAACTAAAAGAGACGCAAAGGAGATACAAACTCAAAGAGACGCAAAGGAGATACAAACTCAAAGAGACACAAAGGAGATACAAACTAAAAGAGACACAAAGGAGATACAAACTCAGAGAGACACAAAGGAGATACAAACTCAAAGAGACACAAAGGAGATACAAACTAAAAGAGACACAAAAGAGATACAAACTCAAAGAGACACAAAGGAGATACAAACTCAAAGAGACACAAAGGAGATACAAACTCAAAGAGACACAAAAGAGATACAAACTAAAAGAGACGCAAAGGAGATACAAACTCAGAGAGACACAATGGAGATACAAACTCAAAGAGACGCAAAGGAGATACAAACTCAGAGAGACACAAAAGAGATACAAACTCAGAGAGACACAAAAGAAAACAAACTCAAAGCGACACAAAGGAGATACAAACTCAAAGAGACACAAAGGAGATACAAACTCAGAGAGACACAAAGGAGATACAAACTCAAAGAGACACAAAGGAGATACAAACTCAGAGAGACACAATGGAGATACAAACTCAAAGAGACGCAAAGGAGATACAAACTCAGAGAGACACAAAAGAGATACAAACTCAGAAAGACACAAAGGAGATACAAACTCAAAGAGACGCAAAGGAGATACAAACTCAAAGAGACACAAAGGAGATACAAACTCAGAGAGACACAAAGGAGATACAAACTCAAAGAGACGCAAAGGAGATACAAACTCAAAGAGACGCAAAGGAGATACAAACTAAAAGAGACGCAAAGGAGATACAAACTCAGAGAGACACAATGGAGATACAAACTCAAAGAGACGCAAAGGAGATACAAACTCAGAGAGACACAAAAGAGATACAAACTAAAAGAGACGCAAAGGAGATACAAACTCAGAGAGACACAATGGAGATACAAACTCAAAAGAGACGCAAAGAGATTCAAAAAAGAGACACAAAAGAGATAAAACTCAAAGAGACGCAAAGGAGATACAAACTCAAAGAGACACAAAAAGAGATACAAACTCAAAAGAGACACAAAGGAGATACAAACTCAAAGAGACGCAAAGGAGATACAAACTCAGAGACACAAAAGAGATACAAACTAAAAAAGACACAAAGGAGATACAAACTCAAAAGAGACACAAAGGAGATACAAACTCAAAGAGACACAAAGGAGATACAAACTCAAAGAGACACAAAGGAGATACAAACTCAAAGAGACACAAAGGAGATACAAACTCAAAATAGACACAAAGGAGATACAAACTCAAAGAGACACAAAGGAGATACAAACTCAAAGAGACACAAAGGAGATACAAACTCAGAGAGACACAAAAGAGATACAAACTCAAAGAGACACAAAGGAGATACAAACTCAAAGAGACACAAAGGAGATACAAACTCAAACACAAAGAGATACAAACTAAAAGAGACACAAAGGAGATACAAACTCAAAGAGACACAAAGGAGATACAAACTCAAAGAGACACAAAGGAGATACAAACTCAGAGAGACACAAAAGAGATTCAAACTAAAAGAGACACAAAGGAGATACAAACTAAAAGAGACACAAAGGAGATACAAACTCAAAGAGACACAAAGGAGATACAAACTAAAAGAGACACAAAGGAGATACAAACTCAAAGAGACGCAAAGGAGATACAAACTCAGAGAGACACAAAGGAGATACAAACTCAAAGAGACACAAAGGAGATACAAACTCAGAGAGACACAAATGAGATTCAAACTAAAAGAGACGCAAAGGAGATACAAAAAAAAAGAGAGACACAAAGGAGATACAAACTAAAAAGAGACACAAAGGAGATACAAACTCAAAGAGACACAAAGGAGATACAAACTAAAAGAGACACAAAAGAGATACAAACTAAAAGACACAAAGGAGATACAAACTAAAAGAGACACAAAGGAGATACAAACTAAAAAGAGACACAAAGGAGATACAAACTCAAAGAGACACAAAGGAGATACAAACTAAAAGAGACACAAAGGAGATACAAACTCAAAGAGACACAAAGAGATACAAACTAAAAAAGAGACACAAAGGAGATACAAACTCAAAGAGACACAAAGGAGATACAAACTCAAAAGAGACACAAAGGAGATACAAACTAAGAGAGACACAAAAGGAGATACAAACTCAAAAGAGACACAAAGGAGATACAAACTCAAAGAGACGCAAAGGAGATACAAACTCAGAGAGACACAAAAGAGATACAAACTCAAAGAGACACAAAAAGATACAAACTAAAAGAGACACAAAGGAGATACAAACTCAAAGAGACACAAAAGAGATACAAACTCCAGAGAGACAAAAGGAGATACAAACTAAAAAGAGACACAAAGGAGATAAAACTCAAAGAGACACAAAGGAGATACAAACTAAAAGAGACACAAAGGAGATACAAACTAAAAGAGACGCAAAGGAGATACAAACTCAGAGAGACACAAAGGAGATACAAAACTAAAAGAGACACAAAGGAGATACAAACTCAAAGAGACACAAAGGAGATACAAACTCAAAAGAGACACAAAGGAGATACAAACTCAGAGAGACACAAAGGAGATAAAACTAAAAAGAGACGACAAAGGAGATACAAACTAAAAGAGACACAAAGAGATACAAACTCAAAGAGACACAAAGGAGATACAAACTCAAAGAGACACAAAAGAGATACAAACTAAAAGAGACACAAAGGAGATACAAACTAAAAGAGACACAAAGGAGATACAAACTCAAAGAGACAAAAGGAGATACAAACTCAAAGAGACACAAAAGAGATACAAACTCAAAGAGACACAAAGGAGATACAAACTAAAAGAGACACAAAGGAGATACAAACTCAAAAGAGACACAAAGGAGATACAAACTCAAAAGAGACACAAAGGAGATACAAACTCAAAGAGACACAAAGGAGATACAAACTCAAAGAGACACAAAGGAGATACAAACTAAAAGAGACACAAAAGAGATACAAACTAAAAAGAGACACAAAGGAGATACAAACTAAAAAAGAGACACAAAGGAGATACAAACTCAAAGAGACACAAGGAGATACAAACTCAAAACTAAAAGAGATACAAACTCAGAGACACAAAGGAGATTCAAAGAAAATAGACGCAAAGGAGATACAAACTCAAAAGAGACGCAAAGGAGATACAAACTCAAAGAGACACAAAGGAGATACAAACTCAAAGAGACACAAAAAGAGATACAAACTAAAAGAGACGCAAAGGAGATACAAACTAAAAGAGACAAAAGGAGATACAAACTCAAAGAGACACAAAGGAGATACAAACTCAAAGAGACACAAAAGATACAAATAAAAACTCAAAAGAGACAAACAAAAGAGACGAAAGGAGATACAAACTCAAAGAGACACAAAGGAGATACAAACTCAGAGAGACACAAAAGAGATACAAACTCAAGAGACACAAAAGAGATACAAACTAAAAGAGACACAAAGGGGAGATACAAACTCAAAGAGACACAAAAGAGATACAAACTCAAAAGACAAAAAAGGAGATACAAACTCAAAGAGACACAAAAGAGATACAAACTAAAAAGAGACACAAAGGAGATACAAACTCAGAGAGACACAAAAGAGATACAAACTCAGAGAGACACAAAGGAGATACAAACTCAGAGAGACACAAAGGAGATACAAACTCAGAGAGACACAAAGGAAAACAAACTCAAAGAGACACAAAAGAGATACAAACTCAAAACACAAAAGAAAACAAACTACACAAAGGAGATACAAACTCAGAAATACACAAAGGAGATACAAACTCAAAGAGACACAAAGGAGATACAAACTCAAAGAGGTACAAAGGAGATACAAACTCAGAAAGACACCAAAAAAGAACTTAATTTTTATACTGCATTTTCGAATAAACTTCCTTTATGAAAGATTAGAAAAATTTCAACGACAAACCTTTTCCATTCAATATCTTTTTTTCTTAGATAAATTTTTGTCCAATTTAAATTTAACCTTTATAGTAAAAGGCAGACAACTTTTACTTACTTTAGGCATTGAACATTTCCGAAACAGTAAAGAACTTTTTCTCTTAAATATATTTTCGCAGACATCATTACAAATGAAAAAAAAATAATTTGTTGTTCCAAACCTGTCCTTTTTGTTGTAATTTAATATCCTTACCATTTGACCCTTTTTTATAATTTATGTTTGTGGATGTTGCATGTTTTATTTGCAGCGCAACTTTAAATATTCACGCAGCCTTCCTAGATCCACAACATAAATTAATTAACTAAACATAAACGGGGCGTCTATTTCAGATAAAGGCATCCACTAAAAATAACGTTTGAAGTAATAAAAATATATTTCAAGAGTTAATATTCTAAACGCTGCATTTCGTCGTCCCATTTAAAGAATTTGAAATTTCTTTTTATTTTCAGACGTCAACCACATCCTTTGCAAGAAGTTTGTTAGAATTCTAATAATAGCCTTTTCCTTATAAGGCAACATTCGGCATTCATTGACCGAGTAGCCATGGCTACTTTCGGTTGTAATTTATAAAATCTTTCCTTTAAACCAATTTTTCAGGAAAATAGTTTTCTCATGTCCACTTTTATCTCTCTTTTCAATACTGACGGGGGATTCCTACCTAACCTTTTGCTTGAAGCGGTGTGGAATGTCAACATTTGATTATTTGATTCTTTTCTTTTCGAGTCACGTGTGCCATACATTTCAGTTGTTGCTGCTGTTGGATGTCTTCAAGTGATCAGGGTTTCGTACTGTTTGATGACGAAATGAAAAAAAATATAGTATATTGTAGCTAAATAGTTCCTCAGTCCAACAATGTGTTGTTGGTTCTGTGAAAAATGAACCGGAGGCATTACTTTCGGAACATCTATTCTTATATTACAAAATATTAAATTTACTCGCCCAAAAGAACCAAGGGAGGATAATCGACTAAAAAAGAAAAAAAAAAAAAGAAAAAAGAAGGCGATAGTGAATTTAATCCTACATCGCCAAAGAAATTTAATTTCTGTCGTCTCAAATGGAAAGACTTTTCATTGGGTGATTCTGTTTAGCGAGACATCAACCTCTATGGGTTATTTAATGTCGAAATCTAATTATCTTGAACACAATTTTATGTCTTTTTTTTACATTTAAACAAAATTTATTGAAACAAAACAAGTATAGTTGACCACTGATGATTTTATGGCCTCAACTCGAGATAAATATGTATTCTTGATCATTTAACTATAAAAAAGTCTAATTGTAATTCTACTATGAAATGTATTGTTGCTAGTTTTAGTGTAAGTATATGTTGTTGCTAACTTTGCTATTAATATATAGCGTTGGTGATTTTACTATAAATATATATTGTTGGTATTTTTTGTATAAAAATGTATTGGTAGTAATATAAATAAATATGCTTGTATTTTTACTATAAAAAATTGACTTTTTACACTTCATAGTGTTTTCTTTTTGTTTGGAGGTACATTATTTTCCCGTAGGAGGTTCCACGCTCCTCAAAACCCCCAATCTCCTGATCATATACCTTGTTGTAAGGATATATATATATATATATATATATATATATATATATATATATATATATAAAAAATATATGCTTTTGTATATCCCACACGGGTAAAAATATAGGAAAAATAAGTTGTAAATGCAATTGGAGTTTTTAAGAATATCTATTTAGAGTAACTTCACCGTTTTCGAAGTTCTAAGATTTTCAAAAGTTAAAATGGAATTAAAATTGAAATTGATTGACTTGTGGTTATGCCATGGTATGTCTGACATTTGAGACATATACGAGGCATATAGTGGCATGGCTACACTTTTATCCGTCTGAATTGAACTTTTGAAGATCATATATACATAAGAAGAGAGATTGTGAGAAAGAAAGGCAGAGATTGAAAGAAAGAGGGAAAGAAAGAATGTGTGTATAAGAGAGAGAGACAGAGAGAGAGAGAGAGACACAGAGAGAGAGAGAGAAAGAGAGAGAGAGAGAGGGCATGAGGAAGCAAAAATATTCCGTGTGAGGCAGATTGTAAAATCAAGTGATTTTTAGTCATTGTGTGCTTTTCAGGCCCAGATACATCCCAGCGAGAAGCCAGGCTGTTGGAGATCGTGCTGTGTGTGTGTGTGTTTCATCGAGTTACTATCCATAGATAGACTGCCAATCAAGGCAAAAGAACTTCCATCTGCTCATTGGTTGAGGACGCCTTGTGAATTCGTACTGGCAAAAACCATCGTCGGCTGCCGAACCTGTTTTCCTTACACGTCTTTGGGATCAAACCGTTGTATGGTTTCCAGGGACTTCACAACGCACATTGGGCTCGTCTCCTCAGATAAGCAAGAACCCAAATATCAGAAGAATTAAAAAATAAAAAGAACTAATTGTATACATTCCCTAATTAAGTTAAACTGACTTAAAAGAAAAAAGAAAACATTCTATCTGAAAATTGGTTAGTCTAATAAATTATTTCGAAACAGTTACTTTAAAATGACACTCACTTTTACATGGCAAATCCTCACAACATGCACTTACCTTTCACGAAATTCAGTACAAGGAGAGCCTCTATTTCTTACTCTGAACGCCTTGAAGTTAACCTTATGCTGATAATTAATGTGACTAGATGTAGTGGTAGAGAAAACCGAACCCTGTGATGCCAATTCTTTAAATCAGCATTTGCAGCCCCCCACGCCCAATAAAAGCAAAAACCCATAATGATTCTTCTTAACGAGAAACGAGGCGACATTACAAGAAAAGAAAATGGCGTCTAAGCTGTAAAAAAAGAAGAAAATTCGGATGGTGTCGACTTCAACAACCTTGCATAACCGACTACACGATGCTTTATTTTTATTAGAAGGGTCCCCCACCTTCGGTCCGTATCTGTTCCGAGTCGACCGTTCGCTGCTGGACGAACGCTCTCACGTCGAGAAAGACGCTGAGAAACAGGAAGAGGGTCTACATGCGCCGCTTATTCAGCATATTAAAATAATCGATCATGATTTTAAGTTCCTAATGATTAAAAAGATTATTTAAAGGATGTCAAATCAAACAACTAACAATAAAAAATACATTCTAAACATTCTTTAAGAAATTTAAAATTGTAGCCAAATAACTAAAAACGCATTTTAGTCTTTAAAAAACTTAAATTTATTATTGTTACACGTTGATAACTTTAAACTTGATTTAAAAGATTTTAAGAAGATATTTTGTTAATCCGTGTTGTTTTAGGAAGGGCGTGCGGTGGAAAGGTTAACGGTTCGGAGAGCCGGATAGGCGAACTCAGTTCAAACATAGGGAGTTTCTACTCACTTCGAAATAATGCCTTTGAAAAAGGCATAAATTCAATCTCCCTAGCTATGATTAAATAACTGCCCTTGAAATTTCGATAACGTTATGTTCCTTGTTGTTGGTACCATGTAACGCAGTATAATTTGATGCATGCTACTTTGGGGGGGGGGGTGCAATTAACCTCTTATTTCCCGGAAACAATTTCTCGAAGGGAGATTACTCCGTCTTACAATCTAACGTTCTGATAATTCTTGGGAATCTTTCACGTTCATGTTTTTACCACTTGGCTTTCATTCCCGACCTGTATAAGAAATGAAAACGTTTAACAGATTCTGGACGAGAAAAAAATACACTTGAAAGAGGTCATGGGACAGATTACCAGATCCATTGGAAAGGGGAAAATGTACAATGGCAATAAGGAAGGGGACTTTCCCGCCTCTTACGATAAATAATGGATATTCCTTAAAGTAAATTATCTGATTAATATTCAAATATCTGGATAGGCCAATATATAGAAGAAGAAAAAAAAAACGGATTTGGAAGCCTCACAACTTTTTACAGATAAAAACATTCTCATTTAAATAATTAAAAAAAATGAAATCAAAATCAAAAAGGCTTCGAGTACATAATTCGAAGCTTGTTTTAATTGTTTATGTAATTTTTATTGGAATGTTTCTTTTTGGTTTAATACAACATCTAAAAAGAAGAGAAGAATATTAAGCTCTCGTGAATGTTTAGTCTGAGTAAAAAGGCGCCATTGTTGGCATTCAAAGAGTGTAGTCTAAGGAAACGGCATGGCTTCTTTGATCTTCGTCTTATTTCCGATTCTCGGCTTCATTATTTTGGAAAAAGAACCTGAAAGAGGAAGACGAAGAAAACCTTGTAATTGCTCTTAGCGAAATAATTAAAAGGAGACATTGAATTAAAAAAGATAAAGGTTCGATTCCTCTGTGTGTGTGTGTATAGATTTATTTGGTAATGGCGCCTAATTGATCTGAAACCTTAATTACAAGTTCGTGTCATCTTTATATAAAGGGCGTCGTTTATTTAATGATCCGAATCTTATTCGTCCTTAATTCAAATAAGCGAAGATTCCTTAATGCCTCGCGAAAAGCTACACGGCTTGTAAGAAATGCAGTTTTGCAACACAAGTCTACATTATTCACGACTTCCTAAACTATCAATAGTCTTCTTTCATGTGCTGTGTCCATTCAGGAGGTGATCGATCATGGCTCTCCACAAATTCCTATCCCTCGTGGCTCTCAGCAATGAGCGATTTTTACTATCCGTCCTCTTCCCTGTTCTGTTACCCAGCTCGTTATGTCAGTGACTCGCTGGGTTCCTTTGTCTCTCTTGCCACCATTATATCTTGTAAGTGACAATTTTTCCAAGCCCTCTTTCTTCATTATGTGTCCCAGAAATTTCAGCTTTTTCTTTTGGATTCTAAGTGTGCTACTTGTTTTCATTTTTCTTAAAACTTACTCTTTCCACACATGTTCCGTCCGTGTTATTCTCGGCATTTTTCTATAGAATCAACTTTTTTGTTGTCTCTTCATCTGTGAGGAAATTATCTACCGTGTACTGTCAGATAGGACAACTAATTCAGCATTCTTTTCTTTGTTTCTAATGAAATTTTCCTGTTTTTTAATACTTTTTTAGCTTTTAGAAGACATTTTTGCTAGTCCATTGTGTCTTCGGATTTCGGTGTCACATGCTTTGTTGTTTCCCAGATATTTAAACTTTTTTACTGGATTTATTTTGACATTTCCATTTTCTAACTCTCATCCGGGACCGTTTCTTTTGCTGATAGGTATAGATTCTGTCTTTGTAGAATTGACGTTTAGTGCTTTCTTCCCGCTTTTTTTAAAAAATACATTGTCTAGGATGTCCTGTAGTTTTCTTTCTATTTCTGGCAAAAACACATTGTCACCTACGTCTCTTATATTGTTAAGATTGGGTTCATCAATATTAACTCCTGGTAGGATTTCTAGTTCTCTTAAGATTGCATATACTGGTACTATAGCATAGGAGGGCAAATTTATAGAAAATAGGGGGCGGGGTCATAAGATTGTACTGCACCAATTTCCCAAAAGTTAAATAAATGCTTGCCTGGACAATCTGTGTGAAAATCCATTTTTTTCATGGGCCGAAACAATAATTGCTGGTAGAAGGTATTCAGCTATTTCCGTAACAAGGAAGTGCCGCCGCCGCCGCCTTCTTCTTCTTCTTCTTTTTCTTCTTCATTTCTTCATCATCATCATCATCTTTTCTTTTTCTTCCTTTCTTCTTCTTCTTCTTCTTCTTCTTCTTCTACTACTACTACTACTACTACTATAACGTGTTCATTATTTAAAATACTATTCTGATTATTATTGTTCTTTGTTGTTGTTATTGCTGCAGAAAGCAACTGTGGTGACTGTGGGGGTGGCAGACAGTCACACTAAGTGTTTTCAAGTCGTTGACGCCAGAAAACAGTTACCCTGACCATATAGCGTCGCCTCTAGGCTATTATCTTTGTTGTGACGATATAAACGTTGAATAATCCCCACTAAGCGTGTCCAACTAGTAAAGGACAATTGCAACAGAGGGACTAACAATTAATCTATCTCGCCATTTCAATACAAATACTTATAAACATCAACTCATGGATGCGTCAATGTAAAAATATCTATCTATCTATCTATCTATCTATCTATCTATCTATCTATCTATCTGCGGATAAAAACAGGAGGATGCCCATACATTTTATGTTTTATATTTATTGCACGTGAATACACATGAATTCGCACATAAACGTATGGAAAGAAACAAAGAAGAACGGATATTTAAAATGACTAATTGTAATGAACCCTTCAATAATTCATATATATATATATATATATATATATATATATATATATATATGAATAAAAATGACAATAGGAAAACTGGTGATTGCTGATGCGTTTCGTCCAATTTGGACTTTATCGAAGCAAAAATACGAAAACGTATCTTGCTTTGATAAAGTCCACATTGGACGAGACGCGTCAGCAATTACCAGTTTTCCTATTGTCATTTTTATTCATAAATATTGTCTTCTCTACCGATTAAATCGGAGAAATTTTCACATCATATATATATATATATATATATATATATATATATTTCAATTACTCCATCGGCTCGGATTGAGGAATGGGAGAGGCAAAATTCGAGTTGCAGTCGAATCCGTCTAACGTGCTAATACCCATGCGAAAGGTATGAATCCTCTTCTTCTTCCAGTTATGGGTAAATAGAAAGACAGACTGTTATGCCTGGTTTAGGAGAAGGACAAATCTAAATTCAATACCTGAGGAGGGTCGGTTGGGTGCACCAAAGTTTTGTATCCGGCTTTTCAAAAAGTGAGGTTGATTCTGCACAAAACCTTCACCACGAAAATCAAATCATATCTGCAGGTTGTCTGGCTGTCGGTTTCTAGGAACTGAGTGGCCTGACCCTCATACATCGTAAAAGGGTCCTCAGTAGGCGCGGGTCAACAGCCCTCATCGATGAACTACGGGAGAGTCCACGATATATATATATATATAATTATTTATTCGAAAACTATAACATAAATATGTTATAAAATCACTACAAAAATAGCCATTTTGTTTCAACACTTCTGCTGTCTTCTCAAGTGATGGTGCTAAATGTAGAATAGAGGGTTTTAAAAGGTTCAAATCAATCAAACACCCCCTCGCTAGGGGAATGCTGTTATATAAGCTGGAATGACCAATCAAAATACAAGTATATGAGAATTCAAAAACTTGACAACGAACCATTGTTATTTATGTCTTAATAAAAAGATTGAAATAATTAGATTTAAAGACAAGACCCATCTCTTAAATCAAAGAAATGAACTCACTGTTAACTGTAAACATAGATATAAATTTAACTTACTATAGGGGTAGTAATATTTTCGATGATAAGGCTATGTTACTGTAGGTTATTACTTTTATTACCTGATAATCCTCCTATCAGTGTAAATATATGTTGCTAAACGTATATTCTGTTGTTTTGTGTCTGCACATATGTGTATGTTTATATGCATGTGAATTTATTTATATATATATGTGTATGTGTATGTATGTATGTATATATTTGTATTTGCCTGTACTTGTGTATATGTTTATGTGCATGTGTGTGTGGGTATATATATCTATATATCTCTCTCTATATTATAGTTGAATGTGTGTATGCTTGTGTGTATGTATGGATATATGAATATATCTGTACTTGTAGTTATATGTTTGTGTATATATGTATGTTTATATTGATACCTGTTATATATGCGTTTGTTTATATATTTATGCGCATGTATATGTATGAGTGTGTAAACTTATGTACGTATGTGCATGTGCACATGCGCATATATATGTATATGTATATATATGTATGTGTATATATGTGTATGTTGATGTATATATATATTTATATATATATATATATATTTACATAGGTGTATGTGTGTATATCTTTGTATATATATATTTGTATATGTGTATATATTAGTGTCTTGTAATGTATCATCAATGCCAACTAAAATCTACTTTTATTTGATAATGGTTTTATAATTGCTTGTAGATGTAATAGTCAGCAGTTGTGTTTTGAAACATTTTAATCTTGTATGGACTTTACGGTCCTTTATTGTCACTTGGATAATATTGTTAGTATATGTGTAGGTTTATGTATATATATATATATATATATATATATATATATATATATATATATATATGTGTGTGTGTGTACTTATGTATATGTATGTATGTGTTTATATATATGTATATGTTTGTATATGTGTGTATATATGTATGTATATGTATATGTCTGTGTATGTTTATATATGTATGTATATATATATTTATTTTATTTTATTTACTTTTTATGTTGCTGTGTAGGTTGATATATTTATATTTATTTCTATGTGTGTATATAAGGCATATGCGTATATGCGTGTGTATGTGTATATGTATGTATATGTGTATATATAGGTATATATATGTATATGGGTATATGTGTCTGTATATGTATGTGCGTAGGTATACTTTTGTATGTTACTATTTGTAGTGTAGAATGTGTGTGCACATATATAAGTATGGATTTTTTTTTTTTAGATTTTTTTCACATATTGTTATATATTTGTACTCGTGTATGTGTACTAATGTGTATATAAGTATATATGATATATATATGTGTGTTTATGCGTATATATTTATTTTTTTTTATCCATTTCTAAATATTTTAGTGTCTTTTTCTTTACGTTGTTCATATTTGTTTTTCTATTCTACCTATATTAAATTTTATCTATTCAACCATTTTTATCGATATTTCTTTGCCCTTATGTTCTATTTTAATAGTATGTTTGAATTCGTTTACTAACACTTTCAGATTTGAATATTTCTTGGTGTGTATATGTGCGTGTCTTTAACAATGTATGTGTGTATAATTGCTTATATATGCCTTTCATTGTATGTATATGTTGTCGTTTTTTTTAAGGCTCGTGGACACCTACTTCCTGTCTCGTGGCTCTTTCTACGTGTTTGTGTATTATAATCTGATTGTGTATGTATTGTCTTTTTTGCAAGATTTCACCCTCCCCTGCCCTTATCATCACTTCAAATGTATCTAAGTTGTAACGAAGCTCAGAGCAACATTAGATTTTAACGTTTATTCTAATTGAATTTTTGGCCTTTCAATAAAAACAAAATAAATATCAAAACATACGTATTTTTTCCTCAGGTTCTTTAAATAATTTTTTAAACTTCATACAGATTAAATTTAAAATTTAAAATTGATAATTTTTAATTTTATAGTAAAATTTAATATTAATTAATTAGAATGAATTCTATTTTAGTCTAACTCTAACATTAAAACATTAATTAAGTATTATAACCAAAGTTCGTTGTTAAGTTTTTGAATTCTCATATACTTGTATCTTGATTGGTCATTCCAGCTTATGTAACAGCGTTTCCCCTTAGCGAGGGGTGTTTGATTGATTTGAACCTTTTAAAACCCTTTATTCTACATTCAACACCATCACTTGATAAGACACTAGAAGTGTTGAAATAAAATGGCTATTTTGTAGTGATTTTATAACATATTTCTGTTATAATTTTCGAATAAATAATTATATTTGCTCTACTCCGTATTGAGCACTCTTTTAAGAATAGTATTTGTTGGTTATTGGAATTTATTCTGTATACACCAATCCTATACTTGGATATATATATATATTTAAAGAGAGAGAGAGAGAGAGAGAGAGAGAGAGAGAGAGAGAGAGAGAGAGAGACATGTGTGTGTGTTAGTAACAAATTCGAATATTATCCAGTGAAAATTTGTAGATCAAATTTCAGCTGATGAATATATTTAGGTAATTACTCATCCACACACACACACACACACACACACACACACACACACACACACACACACACACACACACACACAAAATTTATGATTTCTTTGAAGATACGTCTTTTGATAACTCTTTTTCCTAACTTTTTCTGATTAATATTTCTTTTCAGATAAATTATGACAAACATCAAGTTCTCAGCAAATGAAAAGACACGCTGTAATCATTGCCATAAACGTAGAGCTGAGGTATTTAGCGATTACTTCCTGGAAATTTCACGAAAAACCCCGACGGAGACTCTACAGCAGTAGTCAAATGTAGAGCGCCCTGCTAAGTGTCTTAATAGCAGCAAAACATCCACATTTGTACGAAAAATACAGAAAATTAACGATGAGAACTTCATAAAGTCAATTAACGCCACTGCTAACGAACTCATGTGTCAAACCGCCCCATCGGATTAATTGTGCATAAGGACCTCCGATAAAATACATGTGTGTTGTGAAGAGGCCAGTTCATGTCTGCAAAAACAAAAGACTTACTGTCTGTTCAGCACAAAGCGCTTGTTGAGTAAGAAGTTGTAACATCAAGATCCAGGAATGCTTAGGTTTTTCTTGATCAAGACCAAAAGGTCAAACGAAGGAATGACTCCAAGGATGTTCCAACGGTCATTCACACAAGGTTTCCAGGAATTGTAATCCCTTCTGAGAGTCGTGTACAATGAAGGAGATGTCATGTCTCCTTACTTCTTTCCTCAAGGCATAAGGGTCAATGCTGCTGGTCATAAGGAGTTATTGCAGACGATCGTAATACATTATAGATAGCGTGAGAAAAAGAAGATTGTACACTTACCAACATGGCTCTGTGCCATTTCATAATACCAAGATGAACCAAGAATGAATGAATTAACAATTTCTATGATCATGTCACCCCAGATATATGCCCTCGTATCTCTCCAGACCTGAATACGTTGGGCTACAACATATGGGACATAGTTGAGAGGGAAGTCAGCTCTTTCCTATAAAATGATAAAATCTCTGAAGTCCGCCATAAGTAGCACAATATCAAAAATAGATAAAGATCATCTGAACGGGCCATTCCAACGTTTCAGAAGCAATTATTAGTGCAAATTGCATTTATTAAGGAGATACATCAAGAAGAGTTTCAAAAGTATTGTATCCAACGATGCTAAGATGAATAAAGAAATTGTGAGCAGGACTGGAAAAATAGTTTTACCTTCGGTAATCTTTAACTAAGGGCTTTGGACTACTCGTGAGGTTTTGTTAAGAAATAAAAAAGAAAACCCTGTTGATGACATTGTGCTTCCTTTAATAATGACACCAAACACTGACAGATGAAATTTGTTAAAGCAAGGTTTTGATGGCGTCTCTGCTTCAGAGCTTGACGAAGTTGATCATGGTGTTTCTGTCTTCAAAAGCCTTTAACGTAAGGAAGCATGTCTTACGCCACTCCTTTCGGTTTGACTCTTGGCCTTCCTAGGTTTTCAAATATATATATATATATATACATATATGTATGTATGTGTAATTATTTAATTTATCATGTAAGCATTATAATTAAATTTTATGTCAAAAATGAAATGCAATTATTCAAGAAAAGACTAGAATATAAAAAAATAAATAAAAAAATGCCAGCCTGTCAAGAAAACCGGAATCCAAATAGCAACAACTGAAAGAAAAGAGGGAAAAGAAAAAAAGAGAGTAAAGGTCAAGAAGTGTGTGTAAAGTGGGGAAAAACGATGAAAAAGACAAGTAATCATGACATTCTACACGTCCACACATCCGATCAGTCCGGCGTATGGGGCATAAACGCAACTGCACACACGCACAATGTACATTGATATTACATTTAAACGTTTGAAGATTATAGTTATCAGGTAAGCAAGTAAGAGGAAGGGAGTTCCACTGTCGGGAAGTGCGAGAGAACAAGCTGTTGGAGTAGAAGAGGCGGTTACATTTAACTTTTTCGTCATAAAAGGGTGGGAACGATATACCATTTTACTCATTCACAAAGTTTTGTCCAGAGCCGCTTCTTCGCTGTTTTCGCAAATGTCTATCGTCTTTAGTCTATAATATTTACATTATTCGGACCATTGTCCCTATCTTTGTCGCCACATTTATTACAACGTTTCGACCGTTATACGCTCCGGCCTTTTTCAGGTGGATGGAATGTCGAACTGAATCCTTTATTTCGCTCACTGGGTTAGACTGTTCTAGTTCCACATGCCATGTTTAATGGATGTCAGTTATCAGTTATCTCCTGTTAATTCCCCTCTCCAAATTCGTTACCGCCTTAAAAAGGTACTGGACTCACACTCTTTGGGTCCTGAGTGTACAATTAACACAAATTGTGTTTTAAAATATGTTAAAAGATAGGGGAAAGGAAAGGAAAAAAGAGAAAGAGGCAGAACAGAAATATATCTGTCTAGTGAGATATAGAGGAGGAGGTCACGTAGAGGATGAATCTATATATTCTTTGGAATTATGCATACGGATTACCAATTAATTTTATCATATTATCTCTCTCTCTCTCTCTCTCTCTCTCTCTATATATATATATATATATATATATATATATATATATATATTAAGAAAGAGAAAGAACAGAACAAATCCATAGTTCTCAGCATTTACTTTTTACAAAAGTAGAGCAAAATATTATTAAAATATTTTTATTATAATCGATTACAATAAAAAACATTTTACATCGCTACACAAGAACTTTCCTGTTTCGGAACTATAATCGTTCCTTTTCGGGTGATGCTAGAAAAGATATAATTATGTTATGTTTTCTGCCATCACCCAAAGAGCAACAATTATAGTTCCGAAACATGTTCATTTGTAGCGATGTAAAATGTTTTTTTCTTGTAATCTATCTATCTATCTATCTATCTATCTCTCTTCTTTCTCTTCTCTATATATATATATGATAATTTTTCATATAGGCTAAAACAATTTAATCACTACAAACATGCATCTTCCTTTCAGTGCATTTAAATTGCACTTCGACTGGTGAGAAACAAAATGGTTATGAACAATTCTGTTTCTAGAACGTCACATCCTCTTTCCTATTTTTTTGAAAAATACATAATGGCAAAAAGGTGACGGAGTGAAACAATCGTGGTTGTTGATAGCATTATGGTGAATTTTGAGGTGTTAAAATAATGGCTACATTTGAAAAATTTTATTTTAGACAACAACGGTCGAGGGTTTACGCACAGCATTTCCAAGCCTTCTAAGGTGGAGGAGGAAAAGTGAGAATAGGAGATATTAATACGATGAAAGATGAAGGAAAGATAAATTCAAACGATAGTTATAGTAATAATGGGGATGTTTTTTGGGTTATTTTAAAAACTAAACAAGAGCTGAATTGCTTATATTTAGATATGATAGAAATAAGGTTTTAAGGTAATCTATATTCATGGACAAAAATGAGTCAAAGTGCCCAATATCACAGATAGAGCGTATGTAAATATAAAAGTGGAACTAAGGTCAACACTGAGTGGCGATAGTTTGTTTCAGGCTTCAACACAATCTTCAGACCATAGATTGCTTTCAAGCATTAAACGTACGATTGCCATTTGGCGTCGATCTCAGTGTCCACTCTATACACAATTTATTTATATTATTGTTATTAATACAACACAATTTATTATTATTATTATTATTATTATTATTATTATTATTATATACCTTTGCTTTGTGTAGTACGTGTTACCCCAAGTTTCTACTAAAAATTCCAAGAGACAATAAGCTTTGTATCCAAAAATGCAAACAGATGAGGTGCATGCAACCAAGGAGAAAAATGCAATTGTGGTCACTGCATTGAGAGAAATCTACGTAAAACCTGAGAAGTACTCAAAATTATTATTATTATTATTATTATTATTATTATTATTATTATTGAGTGAGCAAAAAGCAAAGCAACAAAGTGATGCTGGTGTACAAACATACAAAGCGCAATATATCTCTTATGATACCCTGTATGATAAGGTTAGAGAGGACACATGCATCATTGCCATACTTGTGCAATATAGTGACAAGTGTGTATAACCTTTCAGGTGAGATCCAATTAGAAATACGTTCAAGTCGGGTAACTCAGTCCGTTTAGACGGTCTGCGATTGAGGCTCTTCTCTAATATTTAGGTGTGACTCTGAAATCCCCCAGTCGGTCCCAATATTTAAACTGTAATAAAAATAATAATACACCCCTCTCAACACCAGGCATGATTCTTCCCGGCTATTCCTGCTCACAAATAGAATTAACTTAGAGCCTGAGAGACATATGAACCGATATCAGTTGTCAGTCGATATGTTGTTAAGGAGACATCTGCAGGATGTTACAGAAATAGATTTTACGATTATCATTTTGACAAAGAAGGTCAACTGAATGAAACGGACGTCTCAAGGACCAGGTCAAACGACATTGACAAAGAAGGTCAGCGGAATGAAACGGACGTGTCAAGAACCAGGTCAAACGACATTGACAAAGAAGGTCAGCGGAATGAAACGGACGTGTCAAGAACCAGGTCAAACGACATTGACAAAGAAGGTCAGCGGAATGAAACGGACGTGTCAAGAACCAGGTCAAACGACATTGACAAAGAATGTCAGCGGAATGAAACGGACGTGTCAAGAACCAGGTCAAACGACATTGACAAAGAAGGTCAGCGGAATGAAACGGACGTGTCAAGAACCAGGTCAAACGACATTGACAAAGAATGTCAGCGGAATGAAACGGACGTGTCAAGAACCAGGTCAAACGACATTGACAAAGAGGGTCAGCGGAATGAAACCGACGTGTCAAGAACCAGGTCAAACGACATTGACAAAGAAGGTCAGCGGAATGAAAACGGACCAGGTCAAACGACATTGACAAAGAACAGCGGAATGAAACGGACAAACCAGGTCAAACATTGACAAAGAGGGTCAGCGGAATGAAAACGGACGTGTCAAGAACAAGAATGAAACGACACGACAAAGAGGGTCAAGAACCAGGTCAAAACCAGACAAACGACATTGACAAAGAAGGTCAGCGGAATGAAACGGACGTGTCAAGAACCAGGTCAAAACCAGGTCGACATTGACAAAGAATGTCAGCGGAATGAAACGGACGTGTCAAGAACCAGGTCAAACGACATTGACAAAGAATGTCAGCGGAATGAAACGGACGTGTCAAGAACCAGGTCAAACGACATTGACAAAGAATGTCACGAAACGGACGTGTCAAGAACCAGGTCAAACGACATTGACAAAGAGGGTCAGCGGAATGAAACGGACGTGTCAAGAACCAGGTCAAACGACATTGACAAAGAGGGTCAGCGGAATGAAACGGACGTGTCAAGAACCAGGTCAAACGACATTGACAAAGAGGGTCAAAATGAAACGGACGTGTCAAGAACCAGGTCAAACGACATTGACAAAGAATGTCAGCGGAATGAAACGGACGTGTCAAGAACCAGGTCAAACGACATTGACAAAGAATGTCAGCGGAATGAAACGGACGTGTCAAGAACCAGGAAACGACATTGACAAGAATGTCAGCGAATGAAACGGACGTGTCAAGAACCAGGTCAAACGACATTGACAAAGAGGGTCAGCGGAATGAAACGGACGTGTCAAGAACCAGGTCAAACGACAACAAAGAGGGTCAGCGGAATGAAACGGACGTGTCAAGAACCAGGTCAAACGACATTGACAAAGAGGGTCAGCGGAATGAAACGGACGTGTCAAGAACCAGGTCAAACGACATTGACAAAGAAGGTCAACGGAATGAAACGGACGTGTCAAGAACCAGGTCAAACGACATTGACAAAGAATGTCAGCGGAATGAAACGGACGTGTCCAAGAACCAGGTCAAACGACATTGACAAAGAATGTCAGCGGAATGAAACGGACGTGTCAAGAACCAGGTCAAACGACATTGACAAAGAGGGTCAGCGGAATGAAACGGACGTGTCAAGAACCAGGTCAAACGACATTGACAAAGAAGGTCAGCGGAATGAAACGGACGTGTCAAGAACCAGGTCAAACGACATTGACAAAGAATGTCAGCGGAATGAAACGGACGTGTCAAGAACCAGGTCAAACGACATTGACAAAAGAGGGAATGAAACGGACGTCAAGAACCAGGAAACGAAACGGACGAATGTCAGCGGAATGAAGAACCAGGTCAAACGACATTGACAAAGAAGGTCAGCGGAATGAAACGGACGTGTCAAGAACCAGGTCAAACGACATTGACAAAGAGGGTCAAATGAAACGGACGCCAGGTCAAACGACATTGAAACGGAATGAAACGGACGTGTCAAGAACCAGGTCAAACGACATTGACAAAGAATGTCAGCGGAATGAAACGGACGTGTCAAGAACCAGGTCAAACGACATTGACAAAGAGGGTCAGCGGAATGAAACGGACGTGTCAAGAACCAAAACGACATTGACAAAGAAGGTCAGCGGAATGAAACGGACGTGTCAAAACCAGGTCAAACGACATTGACAAAGAATGTCAGCGGAATGAAACGGAACCAGGTCAAACGACATTGACAAAGAGGGTCAGCGGAATGGACGTGTCAAGAACCAGGAAACGACATTGACAAAGAACAGCGGAATGAAACGGACGTGTCAAACCAGGTCAAACGACATTGACAAAGAATGTCAGCGGAATGAAACGGACGTGTCAAGAACCAGGTCAAACGACATTGACAAAGAGGGTCAGCGGAATGAAACCGATGTGTCAAGAACCAGGTCAAACGACATTGACAAAGAAGGTCAGCGGAATGAAACCGATGTGTCAAGAACCAGGTCAAACGACATTGACAAAGAAGGTCAGCGGAATGAAACGGACGTGTCAAGAACCAGGTCAAACGACATTGACAAAGAGGGTCAGCGGAATGAAACCGACGTTTGACAAAGAGGGTCAGCGGAATGAAACCGAAAGAACCAGGTCAAACGACATTGACAAAGAAGATCAGCGGAATGAAACGGACGTGTCAAGAACCAGGTCAAACGACATTGACAAAGAAGGTCAGCGGAATGAAACCGACGTGTCAAGAACCAGGTCAAACGACATTGACAAAGAAGGTCAGCGGAATGAAACGGATGTGTCATAAATCAAGTCAAACTGCATGGACTTTTTCTTGAATAACGGTCCGGTCAAATAATCATTTTCCGTGTATTAATCCACAAGCGTTCGACTGGAAGAAGCTGCACCCTGAGAACGAACCTGTTCTAAACTGCAACGTTACAGATACGCAACAGGTTTTAGTCAGGCAAGCAAATCTGTGATATTGAATAGGATAATTACTGTACACCATTTTAATTTATTATTATTATTATTAGTAGTAGTAGTAGTATTAGTAATATTGTTATTATTAATAGTAGTAGTAGCAGTATAATTAGCATTATTAGTATTATTATTAGTAGTATTAGTATCAGTATTATTAGTATCAGTATTAGTATTATTAGTAGCATCAGTATTATTATTAGTAGTAATAGTATATTAGTATTATTATTAGTAGTATTATTTATATTATTATTAATAGTAGTAGTAGTAGTAGTAGCAGCAGTATTAGTATTATTAGTAGTAGTATTACTAGTAATAGTATTGGTGGTTGTAGTATTAGCAGTAATAGGATTAGTATTAATATTAGTAATAATAGTATTAGTATTAGCATTATTATTACTAGTAGTATTAGTAGTAGTATTGATCGTTAATTGTTTTACTTGATTTTGTAACCTTTTTCGTTTCTTCTTTTGAGTTTTTTTTACTTTATTTATTTTCCATTTGTTAGTTTGAATTATTATCATTTTCCCTAATTTATTATTTCGCTGTCTGCCCTCTCCATCCTGTTTAGTCTGAGTGTCTGCAACATGGCCGATCGCCACCATTGCCCTTTTAACTAAATCAGACAGCTATCAGTGTATTTCACGTTACGTCAAATCAGGCGTATGTTTCGACCGTGCAAAAAACAGCAAAACATTCTTTTAGTGCCTGCTGGCTACAAATGATGAACAGTAATAATCGCTAACCTCATTAGATCGAAGAGGGATCAAATTAAATGAGTTATTATTATGATCGTTACTGTTTACAAGCAGCAGTATAAGTAGCATTAGACGTTACGATGTATTTGTCTTTAAACACTCGGGCTAATGTGTCTGAATCCCAGCGAATTTATTTCTATTCTTTTCGTCGTAAACCCATAATAAATGCAATCTTTTATATATATATATATATATATATATATATATATATATATATATATATATATAAATGGTGCACTATAACTAATATTACAAAGAAGTAGTTATAAAATGAATAAATCAGTAAAGTCAATGTAATTAATGATGAATTCACTTCGCTAACAGATTTAATAAAGCATTAACCTACTAACCACTTTCCGCATTTTCCGTAGATACGAAACATACGGAACATCTAATCCATTTTACATTTACAAGTTCGCCTCATTCAACGAGTGGTTAGGAGGTTAATGCTTTATTAAATCTGTTAGCGAAGTGAATTCATCATTAATTACATTGACTTTACTGATTTATTCTTTCTATGACTATTTCTTTGTTATATATATATATATATATATATATATATATATATATATATTCAAGGATGCTTAGGGTTATTTATGTCAATTTATCTTGATAATAATCCTTTCTATTAGTAGAATTATCTTTTTGATGTTAAGTTGAAATTCATCAAGGAAGGCGCCGTATTTTTTGTTAACCCAAGTCTTTCGACCCCCCTCCCTTGCGAGGACAAACTTAATGATGGTAAAATTACAAAATGATAAATTTCAAAATGCCTGTTAAGTTATAGTCAACTGAAATGCATTTTAAGACATTGCTACTATAAAACATTGCTACTATACTCAATAAATTTTGTTCATGCTGTTTGGTTGCTTTTGATATGGAGGGCCTATATATATATTTAATTTAAGATATTGTGCATATAGTACTGGTATTAATAAAATAGTGCTCGATGTAATATAACAGAGCTATTAATTATATATTAATAAATATACATATTATGCCTGCCCAGTAGCACAACTCAATCTTCAGATGCTGAGTAGAGACTCTGTTCTACTCCAAGTCTTGCTACCGGTTAGGAGTAATATATATATATATATATATATATATGTGTGTGTGTGTGTGTGTGTGTGTGCTAGGAATAAATATATTTTGTTTCTTACCGTTCGATACACGTAGCAATCATTAAGCAAAAATTATAAACTGACCGTTTCCATAAGTCAATATTTACAGGGTGTTTCAAAATTTTTGAAACAAAATGACCGGGCACAGATGAAGGACTTCACAAATAATAGACCAATGGGAATTACATTTATTGAAAGGTCAAAGCAGACCATTTTAGGATCTGCAACCATTTAGTCTCAAGCATGAACTAAAAATGTCAAGAGGAGCCGGTGTATCCATGTGATGTCACCGTAAGCCTGAAGAGATTGAGAAAAGTACAGATGAAACCCATTTAGATGAAGAACCTGTTGAAATGTGAAGGCGTATTACTGAGCCAATGAAACATTTAGAGAACAGGAGACCAATGAATATGAATGGATAGGAATAAGATAAGATCAGATCACAAAAGAAGTAAATATAATTAGAAGAAATATCCGGACCGAAAACGTAATTCAAACACGCAACATGATCAGAGCGTCAGTACAATTGAAGGGACGAATGAAAAGAAATATTCTCCCCTCTCTGCTGGAAAAGAGTCAAAGAAAAAAATGATATCAAGGTGTTAAGACATGAACTAAGCAAGATTTATCAGAGTTTCAAAGGGCTTTGAAAAAAATGGAAGAAAAAACTGAAAACTAAGCACTTAACAGGAAGTAAAAGTTCGTTTCTTTTATCAATTTATCCCATGCATGGCAGTAAAGCCACTAAAACACAAGGGGGTACTGGGTGGGGAAGAAAAACATTACTAATGAGCAAAAAGAGTATTCAGGAGGATAGTAAGTAGTGATTAACATTACATTCAAATTTTTGTAGATTAATGTTGTCTGGAAAGCATCGAGCTGGAAGGGAGTACCACAAGCGAGAAGTGCGAGAAAAGAAACTGCTAGTAAAGAATTTACGGTTGCATTTAGCCAGCTCAACTGTAAATTGGCGGGACCCTGTCACCAGTCTAGTACTGCGCTTAAATTCATAGTCTGGTTACCATAGGGAAGAGTTCATCCGAACAATTACCATGAAAGTATTTATAGAAAAGTTATAGAGATGCAACCTTATGGTGTTGAGAAGGAGACTGAAACTGACTCGAAAAATCAGGACTGATAATATTGCTGATTCTCCTTTGGATTTTATCAAGAAGTTCAAGGTAAATAGCAGGAGTACTCGACCATATGTGGCAGTGATATTTTAGGCATGGACGAATAGTAGACGTATAGATATGTAAGATAGTTTCTGGAGAGAAAAATTGTCTAGCACGACCCAGTGACCGATCTGACCTAGCAATGGATTCAGCATAATCTTTTTACTTCATATCAGAGAATTTAAGCCCGGAAAGGCGCAACGAGTCTCTTTCCTGAAGGTTAGCATCAGCCATGCTGATGGAAGGCAGAGAGGTGTCTCTCAGACGAAACTAGATTTTCCACAGCAATGGAACAGATCAAATAAAGGATTTTGTTTAAGAGCCAGAAAATTTCAAAGTTTCTGAAATGAAATAAACAATTTGAGAAGAATATGTTATTTTCCAATAATCCAAAACAGTTCTTCTGTGTATTGAACTAATATGACAGAAAGAATCTCATTCCCAATGTTGACAAAGCTAAAGAGTTTTGGAAAAAAACAATTGGGGAAACAGTGCAACACACAAAAGAGGTGAAGAGTAGATTTTGATAATGTGAAGATGGAATTAAGAAATTGAAACACACAATGAGCGTGTCCGACTTAAAGAAGCAGGTGGTGAAGCTATCTAACTAGAAAACCCTAGGTTATGATAGAATTAAAGGGTTGGGGCTATGGATATTGCAACTGGATGATTTGGATAATAATAGAAAAGTCAATGCTGGTGATGAAGAACAATATAAAGGAGAATGCTGTTCGAAATTGTCGTCTCATTTCATACTTAAACTTATGGAAAATGCTTACTAGAATATTTGCCAGAAAGACATACACATTCTGCTAGAAGAAGAAATGTTACTAGTTGGGCAGAGTTAGGGTGCAGGAAGGGTTCACATGGCACCGGCGACCCTTCATTGATCTATAAGAAAAATCTTGAGGCATTGTAGAAGATAACATACTAACATGTCAGTGACTTGCATTGATTTCAAGAAGGTGCATGACATGATGTTTTCTTGGATCATTCAAAACTTACAGACGTTTGGTGTGGCCCTGGTGTAGCTTAGATATGACACAAGGCCGAAAGTATGGAGCACTCAGTGAGGATAAAAATCCACTTCTCCGTTGTAATTGTTCTAGCGAGACAAGCTTGCTAACAATGTCAAGGTACCCATTCCTGTTCATAGAAGGCCTAAAACTTGGAAATCAGAAAACCAAATGGATTCCTTGATTAAAACAGTTCTAATATGTTGCAATGGAATTGGTATAGATTTGGAATTTCTAAATGTTCAATGCTCAACATGAAACGAAGGAAGAAAACGGTTTGTCGGAATTTATCTCTATCATCTGGTGAATCTATAGCAGTAATCGGCCATCTTTTTTTAAGCAGTGGGCCGTTTGAGGTACAGTACATTATAAGGCGGCCGCGTTATTAAAAAAAAAGGCTAAATAATTTCTCATTAAAGATTCCGCAGCCATTTTTGCAACAAAAGACCATCCGCATAGGCATCGGAATCAGAAATAAGGAAAAGTCAATTATTTTCTTTCTAGAAACGATTCCTTCTAAAATTAAAAAAAAACCCTGAAAGCTTGATATAATAGTATCCCCGATAGCAGAGTGAATAACACATACTGACGCGTAATCATTTGTTTCTCATTTATTGATTTGACTATACAAAAATATTTTAAAAAAGTATATTGATTCGTTAGGGAAAAATAATTATCATTGACCTTTTTGTTTATAAAGCAAAAGATGTTTTCACGTATGGTCTTCCTTAGTGAAATTCGCCAATGGTTTAAAATGCTGACAAAGTTACCGTAAAGGAAAAGTTACAGAATTCAAGATACATTTTATTTAATAACTGTTTATGCATGTTATTTTGTACGAGAGTGTGTGAATGAACAATTGAAAATGAAAGGAAACAAACACTATTTTAAGACACGTTATTTTCAATAAGAAATTAGGCGTCCCATTCAGAAAGCCAATAGGGCCTGATCTGGTCCGCGGGACACAATTTACCCATGACTGATCTATAGGAAGGAAAATTAACAAGCTATGCATGGGGTAGGGACATTTTGCAAATTGTGTGCCAGCAGAAAAAGTTGTCGATCTTAATGTTTACGAATTAAGGCTCATTATTAAATAAGAACACTGTAAGTATGATGGGATGTTTGCATAAAAAAAATATTTAATAGCTAATATGGAAACCGGATGACACTCGAATCATCCTCCACCATCCCATAATATGGAGTTCTCCATATTTAAGTTATAACCACGAGCGACACAAAATAAAGATTGATCCTTCATTTTTGATGGTGAAACTTGATTTGACTCGAGGTTTTACTTTTTATTCTTCATTTATCTTATCTTTTATAGGCTCAACATTATATCTAGCACTTTTAATTGCCAACATTATCATCGTCGGAATTTACCAATTACGCTTGTATTTCGTTATATAAGTATTATTTGTTTTAATTCAGATTAATTACTCAATTAAAATTTAAATTAGCTAGTTTTTTTTTATCGAATAACGTTTCAGAAAAATATATTTTAATTTTTTAAGATTTTTTAATAAAGAGAATTATGTTGTGTTAACAGATTTTTCAAAATAACGATGGCATACAATATGATTGGATGGTGGGATTTCCCATTTTGAACAATTTGTTCAGAAAAAAACTTTTAGTTTAACATTCCACCAAAAAGCATTTTGTAACACAGAAGCCGGTGGTTTTATGAGATGTTGACACATCTATCGATAACCTCATGTTTAGGAAATTTAAGGAGCAGATAACCGTAATAAATTTACATGACAGATATGGCGTAAATGCTTTTTATATAATTAGTTTTAACTATTCAGCATTCTTAAAAATTTAAATATTTTAAACATTCTAATATTTTAGTGAATTTTAGGTAATTTGGCTTTATAATTTTACTTACTAAGACGCTTGTTGAGGAAAGCTTAGAAAATTACTTACAAATTTTAAATAGTTACTATTTGTTACCGCATTTATTTTTTGATAATGTCATGTAGGAACATCCGTATTTACAAAGATTTGCACGTTTATACACACAGATACACGCACACACACTCAATTTTTTTGTAAAATACTGAATTGTTGTTAGCTTTTCCGTTTATAATTAATTAATATAGTTTTAATTTAATAACAACCGCTACAATTAAATACAGAATTTTAAAAGATTTAATAGTTTATAAATTATTCAAATTAAAATGAAAAATGAAAACAATTCTTGCAAAAATTCATTATTCATCGAAAAGGTTTTTAAAGAGAGTAGTGTTATATGTATTTGATGATTTCAGTTCTCCGAGGACTAGTTCTTATAACTAATATGAACATTAAGCGCTATAAACATGAATTTATCAAAATTTCATAAAATTAAATGTGTGTGTGTGGGGGGGGGTCTAACAGATGTTAAAACACTATTTTCAGCAAGATTTTATAAGAAAGAAACATTTAAAAAATAATTTAATTCATTTGTGAATAAGTACAGCAGGTTTTATTAAAATCTGACAATTATTTAAGTTTTGCGAGAATTTCAAATTCAATGTGTTTTTAACCTGAAAAAGGCGCTAAAATACTAATCGGAATTATTGTCAACCACTGACGTAAAAAAACAAGATTTTTAACCAAAATTTCGAACGTGCTAGAAAGGATAAAAAAATTTAATAAAATAATCAAAACATACTTTGGTCTTTCCTCTTAATAATAACATAAACATTTTAACGATAAAATTTTGTTTATTAAGTTTGTGGCCTTTTTTCATCATGCTACGCTGTTTTACTTTCAGTGAATTAGTAGAGATACCTACATCATTTACATTGTCTTAAAATAATTGTCGGACTTTGTCCATTTCAACCCCCCCCCCTACATATATATATATAGATAGATTAAAGCGAGCCACAAAGTAACAAATAAGCAATCAAATATTTTTTTTGAATATTATGTACTTTGTTTACAAACATTTTCTGAAAAAGAAAAATTTAAAAAAATAATTTAATTCATTTCTGAATAAGTTCTGAAATTTTCATTAAAATTCGACAATTATCTGAATTTTGCAAGAATTTCAAAATCACCGTTGTAAAAAAAAAAATCAAATAAACCGTTGGGCATCCCTCTTAATAATAACACAATGATTTTGACGATAAAATTTTGTGTTTTAAGTTTTCAACATTATTTTCATCATATATGCTCACATTTTAGCGAATTTCTGGAGGTACAGAGATAAATTTTTAAAATGAATCGAAACTTTATTCTAACAAATATATAGATGCTAGTTTACTGATTTATTTTTTACATAACTTTAAAAAACTCATTTTAAATATATAATATTAAATTTTAAAGCATTGAAATAGATAAATGAATGCAAATGCAATCTTTCTAATCACAAAAAAAAATAACTTTGCCGGCTGCTCCGTTTCGCTCCAAGTGTGAACTGGTCAAGAATCAAATTCTGGATCGTGGTCATGTGACTGAATCTGGGTATTAAGAAGAGATCAAGTATACACTCCATGGCTTAAATATTTCTAAAAAGCAGTAAAAAAATGAGTAACTTTTGATGTGACATTAGGGCCGCTAGACATTCGCTATATACTCTTCAGTAATGAATAATCATACAAAATAAACGAGAATCAGCAATAAAAGAAAATCACAAGTACTCGTTTCTCGGCTAAATCTGTCCGACTCTATGAGGTAAGATTTAAGTCTTTTGAGTAGTCAAGTCTAATCAAAAATAGTGAGTAGGCAAAATATTGATCTTAGCTGCTTCCTGCTTCTTCATTTCACGATAAGGAAACAGGAGCTGGTTTAACACGGCTCGAAGACAATCAACAAAACTTCTCTGCGCATCTCTCTGTGAGCTCCACACACTCTTTCATGCTTCCTGATCAAAGGGAATAGGTCACGAAAAGCAATTAATTCATTGCTTTTTCTTCTTTTCTCGCTAAGCAAACAGAAGCTTTCTCTACTTACACTTATAAAATATCGCTAATTTTGTATCACGCAAAAAGTAAGGCGTGCTGTGCATGCAGAAACCCTTCGCCTCTGATATCTATCTATCTATCTATCTATCCGTATATATATATATATATATATATATATATATATATATATATATATATATATATATATATAAAAAAAAATATGTTGTAGTGGTTCCAACGAGAGAAAAGTATGTATATTAAAAAGAGAGAAGAGAGGTGCCGCAAACGTTTTTTGGTTGTAATGTGGATTTATTAAAAAAAAAAATATTATGCTTTCTTTTACATAATTTTACGACACGTGTTTCTGGTCTCGCGAACGTCTTCAGGTAAAAGCGGAGATTTCCACATATTATTAAAAATAATTAATGTTTTCCTTATGTTCAATGTTAAATATTCTCGATATGAGACATTCTCTGTTTGTGTGTTGGTAATCCGAATTTCTTTCTTGAATTCAAGAAAAAAATAATTATTTTTAATAATATATGGAAATCTCCGCGTTTACCTGAAGACGGTCGCGAGACCAGAAACACGTGTCATAAAATTATGTAAAACAAAGCATAATATTTTTTCTAAATAAATCCACATTACAACTAAAAACGTTTGCGGCACCTCTCTTTTTTTTTTATATATATATATATATATATATATATATATATATATATATATATATATATATATATATATATATATGTGTGTGTGTGTATGTGTGTGTGTGTTTTTGAACAATAATATATATATATATATATATATATTTTTTGAATAATAAAAAATATTTAAGAAGTTAAAATCTTCAGACACACTGGGTTGTATATTAATATTCTTTTCGTTTTTATTAATTCAGTTAGATTCCTCGACTAGTTTCGGCGAACATAGACATTATCAGGAGAAGAAAAAATATTTGAACACACACACATGTATATATATATACATATATATATACAGAGGTTGGGCAAAATAATTAGAACACTTGTTAAATTCAAAGAAAATGTATTTAATATGGAGTTGGTCCTCCTTTAGCCTCACAGACAACTTTAATACGTCTAGGAATGGAATCATACAGCTTCCTGACTTCATCCAGATAAATTTTCAGTCATTCTTCCATTAAAACCTTCTCCAGCTCTTTACGATACGACGCTGGAGGATAGCGGCTCCTAACTTGTTGCTCCAAAATACACCACAAATGTTCAATAATATTGATATCTTGAGATTGGGGAGGCCACTCCATGTGTTCTAGCTCACTTTCATGCTCTTCATACCAATTCTTAACCACTCGTGCGGTATGTATTGGAGCATTATCGTCTTGGAAGATGCAGTCACCATCAGGGAATAAAGTCTTGGCCAAAACGTTCAGGTAATCTTTGCTGTTGATTCTACCATGCAGGGCAACTATTGGTCTGAGACATTTCCATGATATGGCGATCCACCTCCATGCTTCACTGTTGGAAGAAGGCAGTCAGGGTTGTAAGCTTCTTTGGGCTGCCTCTACACATAAACTCGCCCTGGAGTTGGGAAAAAAGAAAAACTGGACTTGTTTGAAAATATGACTTGCTTCCATTGGTCTGCAGACCAGGCATTGTGATCTCTGCACCACTTCAACCTCTTTTGAATGTTGCGAGTGGAGAGAAGAGGTTTCCTCACAGCGGCTCTTCCATGATATGCAGCCTTATGGAGCTCACTGTGAACAGTTTTAGTAGAAACTGAACTATTCAGATGGTTATTCAACACAGCAGTCACTTTGGCCGCATTTATCCGATGATTTTTTG
Source organism: Acanthosepion pharaonis (assembly GCA_903632075.3). Taxonomy (NCBI): domain Eukaryota; kingdom Metazoa; phylum Mollusca; class Cephalopoda; order Sepiida; family Sepiidae; genus Acanthosepion; species Acanthosepion pharaonis. Next base: position 3,435,980 of record CAHIKZ030003327.1, on the reverse strand, counting down.
CCACATTGCGTTCCAATGCACGCTAATCCCTGTCAGTAAGTTTGCAAGTCCGGCACGAATTGCTATGATTGCTAGAGGTCTTGCCCTGTTTCTCGAATTGCATCAGTGTTCTTGATATGGTAGCTCTTGAAAAACCAAACAGTTCAGCAACCTCAGTGATCGAGGCTCCTGTCATGCGATCTCCGATAATTTGCTCATTTTCGAACTCGGAGAGGTCACGCATTTAGCTTAAATTTTACTAAATTCTAAAAATAAATAAGACTTGACAGTAAATTAGATAAATAAACGTATTTACAATAGATATAACCTGCAATTACGAAGTTTTAGTTCTTAATATAATAGGTCTTTGGAATATAGAAGTGGATTTTGCAACTGTTCCAATTATTTTGTCCAACCCCTATATATATATATATATATATATATATATATATATATGGTTAAATAATATCGACAAGTTGTCTATCAAATTTTTAATTAAATTTTTGAATTTTCTCAATTACTTGTTTTATGTTATCGGTAAATTTGTTAAAGCTCATATTTATTTTTCTTTTATATTATTTCTTATTTGGGTGACTAGACATTTGACAGAATCTATTTTCAATACACGCACATATAGATCTACATATGAAAAATAATAATAAATAAAAGATTAACATAAGATTAATTTGAGTAGACACCACCAACATTTGATATAAGACACATCGCAAAGAAAACTCCAAATTTTGGTGGCTGTTATAATATAAGAGAAACAGCCAACATTAAATAATGTATCTTTCTCAATAGAGGACAGTATATTGACGGATGTTTAAAAGAATATACACATCAAAATTTTACCGTTTTCATGACGTCATATTGAGTGACTTGAAAGAGGTTCCAACAAACAGTTGCGTCAAGAGACACAGAACACAATCCTTGAAAATGAATGTATCAACATTCGAAAGTACCCGGAAAGATATAGGAGTTGTTAGGCTCTTCTATCGCCCGGTCCATACTCTCCTCCCTCTTTCTCTTGAATAGAAGTAGAGGCACATCCTCTGTTTCCTGTTTAGCAAGTAGTTCCTGATTCCTTTATAAGGCCAGGACTGTGGTGATGTCATGAGATTTTTTAGATATGTGTAGATGGTGGCTATGTCTCTTCACCCTCAGGATACCGGGTTGGCAGTTTTCTGATTGCTGCTTCCCAACTGCTCTATTAGGAGCCCGAACTCTTTTGTAGAGTCTTGAAAGGTTGCTCTGATCAACAGTCGCATAATATCGGGGTTCTTGCAGTGACATGTCGCGTATGAAAAGGTGTCCCTGCAAGCACCACCGGTGGGCAACCCCGACGCCAGATTATGTTGTAGTCTGCGCTAGTTCCCAGGCTGCACATGCTATATTAGACGACCAGCTTCTATTACTATTCTCAGCTTTTTCCTTACCGAAATAACACACCATGGCGATAAGCAAGCAACGAAATAAAACCAGCTCAGCAAAAACACCTAAACCTCTCAAACATCTTTTTTCCAACATTTGCGGTATTTGTACCAACTTCTGCTGTGTGGAAAATGTAAATGCAAAGTTGGTAAGTATAACTTTTTTTTTATGTGCCATGTCCTTTGAGGACGTAGGCGATCATGGCTCTCCACTTCCCTCTATCCCTTGCAGCTCTCAACAAGTTCCTTCCCTCTGCTTCCTCCCCCAGACCACGTTGTGTCATCCACTTGTTGAAGACCGCCAGGTATGTCACGCGTTGTTTTCTATTGTCTCTCTTTTCCCCTATTCGACCCATGAGTATCAGATTCTCCAGAACCTCCTTCCTCATTATGTGTCCCAGGAACTTCAGCTGCCTCTTCCTGGTGTAAGTATAAGCTTTCTCCTTGTTTGCATCCTCTCTAAGATGCTCGGTCCATGATATTCTTCTGTAGAACCACATTTCCGTCGCCTCGAGTCTCTTCTTCATCTTTGAGGAAATCGTCTTTTCTTTGTTACCAAAGATATCCTCCTTTCTCGCAGAACTCCTCTCACCTTTTACAATGTGTCTTTGGCCATCCCAATATGTCTACGGATCTCAGTGTCTCACTTGCCGTCCTCTGTCAAGACGCTTCCCAGGTATTTAAACTTCAGCGTCTGCTTGATTCTAGTGTCCCCAACCCTGTAAATCACATTTCGAGCTCATCTTTTTAATGATGACCATGTATTCTGCCTTTATGCTTAGTCCTTTCTTCTCACTCTCCGTCGCTACCTTCTGTAGGAGATTTTGTAGTTTCTTTTCCGTGTCTGCTATCAGTATTGTATCATCTGCGTATCTTATGTTCTTATGACTGTGGCCGCCAATGCTAAATCCCGGTAGGATTTCCAATTCTCTCAGAATTGCCTCGCTGTATAAGTCGAACAGGCCGAGTGAGAAAGTAAGAATAAGATAATTTAGAGTTTAAACAAAAACTCTTGAAAATATGTAGGCACTTTAATAACTCACTTTCAACTTTGACCTTGTGTCACATCCGGTTGTGACGTGGGCGCCCTGCTAGATATCACTAATCCTAACCATGAAGACTAAACTACTAGAGAAATAGTAATGAATATTTTAAACTAATTATAGTTTACAACAAATAATATATAAATAATAAATAAAATATTTTCAAATACAAATGGCGACAAACTTAAATCTTTTAGTGTCATTGCCGCTAATGAAAGATTATTCAATCTACAGTCAGCCAAAATAGATATTTAAAGAATCAGTTTCAAGATATTATGTGAGTTAAAGCACCGACCCTATTCTGTATGTGTCAACTTTTAATATTTTAAGAAATCTATAAACACAATTTTAAAATAAAATATTAATGAAATTTTAAGATAAGACATTATATTTTAATTTTTCGATGAAATATTAATTTTTAATTTTAGGATAAAGTACTAATTTTATTTATCACGTTTTATCCGAAAGTTTTAGGTCGAGTTACTTAGGCTAACGACAGCACCGACGGAAGTTGATGTGAAAAAAATCAACAAAAAATCGTGTTAAACTGGTATTAATAATACAATTTTGTCTTAAATGAACGAAGTATAAATAGCTTAAATCAAATACAAAATATTACCGCAAGGTCATCATATTTATTTAATTTTGTATAGAGCGACAAGTAAGGGGCCCTCAGTGAAGATCACACACACTAAAAAAAAAAAAAAAGCCGAACAGGGGGGAAAAACCTTGGTAACCACTATGAATGCATATTCGTTTTTGTGTTTGAAAATATAATTTCTTCAAAAAATCCTTCGTTTATTAGAAGCAAAATTGCCTAATCAGAACTCAGGAGATAGCCAAAGCAATTCGAATGTGTCTCTGAACAATTTCATTATTTGATTGATCAATTGTGGAACAGTAACGCCTCATACACATCGGACTAAATTTTGGTAAGTAATGGTAATATATCAAGAAATAGGCTTGTTTGAGAATTGCTGTTTTGCTTATAAAGAGTACTGTTTTGCTGAAAGAAGGAATTTGCTTGAAACAACACTGTATAAATTATACTTAAAAAATACCCCAAAAAACACACAGACAAAGGAAACTTAAAAATTAAAAAAACAAAATAAAAGATGGCGAGAAAAAGAAAAGATTAAAGTGGCTTATTTTTTTTAATTTCTTGGTCATTTTAATCATTTAATTTAATCCTTTTCTTTAATCCTTTCTTTTAATCCTTTACTTGACTGGCGAACAGATTTGTCAGAGTGTGAGATTAAGACACGGTACATAGATCACACGAATACGTAAATTGTCATCTACTGGCTTTGACACGTTGTGAGTGTCTCGAAAATTCCTAGCAAAGAAAACTGGTCTTTTTCTTATTAAATGCCACATGTTGGCAAAGTTTAGACGCAACTAAGTCCGATATGTTGAGTGTAGTGGGATGGAGGGGAAATAGAATGTTGATATGATCGTCCGTAATCGGAGGCGCGTTGCTACTGAACTGTTTTTTTAACAGATCAGATTTTCATGCATATCAAATAGAAAAAAATGATTTCTATAGAAGATGAACCGAAATGAAAGATTTCTTCTGACACTTGTGCCACAACTAATAAATCGATTTATTTAAATCGATTACATCTTCATTGATCCGAATATTGTTTCCAAGAGTTACTGGAGAAATAATTATTATAGAATAATATTATTATTATTATACGAATAAACATTATCATCTGAATATCACATGGATGAATTAGCATTTTTATACACTTGCATACATAAAGCAATATTTACGGTTTTTCAGTTAGGCTTGAAATCAGTTCATTTCTGTCGTCTCTCCTTGAATTCGGAACGCCACAAATTATACTAACGTTGTTTTAAAAAGTTGATAGCACGGAAAAACTGATTAACCAATGAAAATCAACCAAGACAAAAGCAAAACCCTATTTGACAATTTTGAGCAAATATTTGAAGGAAAAAGTCTCCCAAAGAGAAAGAAGGGACAGATGTTGTTTAGTGCAATACAAAAAAAAAAGCTGAAATTGAAGAGACTTAATATAGATTGTATTGATAATTAAATTGAGGGATTCAGTTGAAATTTCTCGCGTACATCATTTTTTTTTACCAAAGTTGTGCTGCATATAGATCTATCTATCTATCTATCTATCTATATATATATATATATATATATATATATATATATATATATATATATATATATATATATATCTGTATATTGTATGTAAAACAAACTTCTTTTTAGAACAATTTGGCAAGATTTTACCTTAATCCGAAACATGTTCACCAGAAGAGACACCTATAGATTTAGTTAACAGCTACCAGCTGACACAAAGGACTATTAGCATAGTTTTGCGTGTGTATGTATGCGCGTATATTTGTGTGGGGTGGGGGTACGTTTTGGTTTATGTGTTTTGGTTTATTTTTGGTTTATTTGCTTGAAATTTGTGCGCGTGGATATGTATACATTTCTGTATTTGTGCGTATGTGTAGTTTGAGATCGCATGCTTGTGGATCACTGAATGTATGTTTTTGCGTGCATGTATTTGTGTGTGTATTTTTGCGGGTATACGTGTGGTCATGTCTGCATTTCTGTGGATGCACATTTGTGTGCGTGAGTATATGTTTGTATGTGCTTGTATTTGTGAGTGTGTCTATGTATGTGTTTGTGTGGGCATGTGTCTATGTATTTGTCTATGTGCGTATGCGACGATGATAAACTGGAATCAACAGTGACGAAATTTCATACAGACGTTAAAATCAGCCAAGACATCGTATAAATATTAAGATACAATAGTAACTTAGTGGTAAGTTTCCCTGCGTCACTCACCACTAGTCGGGGGCGTACGATCATCTAAGTTAAGCAACGCCGAGCCTGATTACTACCTAGATAGGTGACCGCTGGAAAATACTATGTGCTGTAAGCTTGGATATGCGGGTGGTGTAATGAATAATGGCTGAGAATTATTATGGAATATTAGAGTTCCAATTCCCATTGGGTTCATTATGTTCACTTACGTGCAATTACCCTTGGAAAAGGTAGAAAATCATCTCTTCAACCTAATTAATAAAACTTGTATCACAAACCATTGTTATCTCTTTCCCCACAAAAAATCTAACAATCTAAAAATAGTCTCTGGCTTTAAATAACCTGCAAAGGGTTGATAAGCCGTAGAAAACGAATCAATCAATCAATGAAATACTGATTAGTTACACAAGCATGTCTTTTCGATTTATTTACATTCTCTGGAGTAAAAATGTATAGAAACTACTATGGCCACAAAGTGAGGGATCAATTTATATATTGATTGTAATATAGAATTGATCCTCCACTTTATATCCGCATTATAATTTCAAAATCTGATTAGGGATGAATTCACATCTTCTATCCCAGCTATGCGTTAATTAGTCGGACTTGTATCACTAAACTATCCCACACAAATTCTTGCAATCTAAAAACATTTTCTGGCTTTAAATAACCTGCATAGAGTTGGTGGGCCGTAGAAAACGAATCAATAAATCATAAAACCAGTAGTCGATATTCGAGTTTCTATCAGTATTTTTAACAGTACTTTTCAAAGTACGCAGAGGGAGCCTCACCACTTAGAAGTCTGGCGCAATAATCTTACACTTCACAATATCCAGTATTTTATTTACATTATTTATAATCAAACTATTGCCCATGGCTTTGTTTTTATTATCACAAAGTTTCAACCGTTTGCCCTCTGGCTTTCTTCAGGTATCTGAATAACCAAAGAATTTTAAAATAAAATCCTATATTTAATTTGAATAGATTATTCGCTTCCGGTTGTCCATGTTCAGGGAATTCTTACCTGTTTCTTTTATAGTACTGTTTTGCATTGTATTTTTAATTTTGTACTACCTGGCCCAGGATTGAACTTACGATTAATCTTCGACCACATTTATGAAGAAACGCTTTAATGCAATAGCCTATTCTTCTGATAGAAAACTTTGTCTGTTTTTTTCATTTCTGGGTAAGCAAAGATTTTGGTCAATATTTGAGGATCAAACGTTACAACCTCCGTCATGGGGATGACGATAGTCTACAACCAACATCAAGATCTCTGATCGTAAGGTATTGAGCAGCCTGGAACCACCTCTTAATTACAGGTGTTCCCAGGTCCAACCCGATCCGGGGCTGTAGCTACCTGTTTGAATCCCAGATCTGGTCAAAGAGTCAACCACTAAACGGATGCTAAGTCATTATGAAAATATAAAAATGCATCTTTATAGTAAAAATATTAGCAATACATTTTCATAGTAAAAGATTACTAGCACTATTTACATTATTCGCACTAATGCCCTCATCTTCGTTGCCATATTTATTACAACGTTTCGGCCGTTGTACGCTCCGGCCTTCTTCAGGTGGTTGGAATGTCGAACTGAACTTTTTATTTCGCTCACTGGGAAAGACTATTCTAGTTCCACGTGTCATATTTAATGGATGTCAGTTATCAGTTATACATCGGTCCATATAGCATCAGGACAACCTTCAAAAGCTTGACGACACGTCGCAGATATCTCTCTCGAGTAAGACTCGCTCCCCATAGAGGAGAACATGACTAAAGACTGTGTCTAGGCTATCCCGTGCAGCTGCGGAAAGAAATATAAAGGGGAGACAGGCCACCCCCGTAAGGTAAGGCTTCAAGAACACCAGAAAGCTGTAACATGAGGGTAAGTAGAAAAATCAGGCGTGGCTGACCAGTCTACCCCAGTGAGCAAAATAAATGGTTCAGTTCGACATTCAAACCACCTGAAGAAGGCCGGAATGGGCGAAACGTTATGATAAATGTGGCGACAAAGATGAGGACAATAGTCTGAATAATGTAGTGTAGATAATACCTCATCTCAGAAATATACAGATACTGAAAATTACCAGCAATAAACATTTTCATAGAAAAGAAATAGTAATAGATATTTTGAACAAAAAAATTAACAAAGCTCCCAAGAAAATTAGATTTTGGTATTAAATGACCCATAAGGATGTTGATATGCCGGTAAACAATCCAAACTAAAGGTTGCAACCAAATTTATACCTGAATTTCGAATACTGTTCTATTAGCCCGGCAAACGTACAGTCCTCCTAAATCCCATGTTAACCTAAGCACTACCCAACGAAGGCGAGCTTGGACGTAAAGGTGGAGACTTGATGCAATAGAGACATGCTTTTAATGAAAGATGAGATGACCACGGATGGAACATGTTAGCAACGTGAAAAAAAAAAAAAAAAAAACGAAAACAAATAGGACAATTATAGTGCAATAAGATACAGGGATAGATAATAAGGAAAGAGTGCTTAGAGAATCTGACACCCACAGGATATATTGAAGTTAAGAGTGGTAGAATGAAACATTGTGTTTGTGTAAATGGACGGCAGAAGGGATAGTAAAAATACGAACATTGATAAGAATTACAAAGCGCAGGAAGTTGTGGAGAGCTATGGTCACACATGTCCTGAATTCTATCAATTTGTTATATGACCTGTGGTTTAGATGTTTCTAGTTAAATAGTGTTTACTTATCTGTCTATACTTCTGAGATGACGTATTGTAATTATTTACATTATTTACATTGTTCGGAGTGTTGTCCTCATCTTTATTTTCATGTTCACAACATTTCGGCCGTTGTACGCTCCTGTTTTCTTCAGGCGATTGGAATTACCAACTGAACCCTTTATTTCCTCCACCGGAGTAAACTGTTCTAGTTCCACATGACATGCCACTTGCGGATGTCTCAGTTACCTCACTTTAACTCAACTCTCCATGTTTTTTGTTCACCGCTGCCGTAGCCAGGTATTGAACTCACAACTATTTGAGTCAATTCACTGGATCCGACGAACGCTGGTCCACGTGATGAAGGCTGGAGCGTACAACGACCGAAACGTCATGAACATGACAATAAAGATGAGAACAATAGCCAGAACAATGTAAATAATGTACATAATTTTTACTTAGTTTGTTCTGACACAAGGCCACGGTCTTGGAAGACCTACGTAGGATCGAACTCATTAAACTTGCGAATAGGTCCGCAAGGGATCTATTACAATAGTGGTGGCAACTCTTTCTTCGAAATCGTAAGAATAAATACTGAGATTATTTTCCTTTTGCTGTAAAAAGATGATCTCATCTTGCTGGAGGTCTGCTTCTTAACATCGGCGCCAAGTGATTCGTCATTCTCTAAGTCAGAAAACATCGAAATAGATAAATTAATTTTCTTGCGTTCTTAGTTTTTGCACTTTAGTCTGAAGAGTAATCAGTTGGGGAAGAAACCAATGTCCTGTTCAGGGCGTTGTTTTCATTGGACAGAACAGGAAAGACAGTATTTCGTTTTGTTACAACAATCCTTTTCTTTTTTTGTTTATTACGTTCAATCAGCAGAGGAAGAATTCGCCAGTCGTTTTCAAAGAGTAAATGCACAATTTCTATTGGCAGTTCTTGAGGGCAGACATTTTCAGCTGGATAAAGGATGAATACAATTATAATTAAGTGTTAAATATTTACCAATAACAAGTTTTGATGACTCAGAACATGAAGAAGACAAAGAAGATTGTAGATTTCACATTTGTTTTCTATGATTTCACCCCGAGCAAGGCAGTAAAGCCACTAAGACGCAAGGGGGGTCACTGAATGTGAAAGAATAAGAAAGAAGAGAAACCTTGTTAAGAAGCGAGAACAATAAAAGAAAAGGAATCAAGAAAACAGGAGATAGCGATTGACATTGGATTAGACTTTTTGAAGGTCAAAATAGGCAGGAAAGCAAGAAGCCGTATGAGAGTTCCACAAGTTAGGAGTGCGAGAAATGAAAATGTTAGCATAGAACTTACGGTTGTATCTAGCTATTTCAACTGTAACATGGTGAGATATTACCGCCAATCTAATAATAAGCTTAAATTCATAGAATCTAGATACCATAGAAGAATGTTCATGTGAACAAATACCATGAAAGTATTTATAGTAAAGGCGTAGGAAAGCCACATAACGAAGGCGGGAAAGTGATTGAAGGTGAGACTGAAGGTCCAATAGCATTGCAGAGTCGTCTTATCAAGAGTCTCTAAATATATAGTGGGGGCACCAGTCAGCAATTTTCAAAGTATGAACGAATGGTAGGCGTATAAATAGAGAGAGAGGGGGGGTTTGTTTCGGTGACGTTAAAATTTTACAAGCCGTTCCTTGCCCTATTTAACAACAGATTGTAGATCATTTTTTAGATCAACTGCCAATTTGACCTTATCAAACCCTTCAGACTTACTATTAAGACAGGAGTAAATAGTTTGTCATCAGCATAGATAGCGAGTATAGAACTGATGTAATCGGGAAGGTCATTGATGAAAATTAGGAACAGCGTAGGTCCAATGATCCTGAATGACATCTGTATTAATTAAAAAAAAAATCTAAAGGAGTGGTCGTTCCGGAAAAGTTTCATTTCATTGACTGAATTAGTTCAAAAATTCCTCCAGAAATATGATAACCTTTCAACTTGTGAAGAAGACCGCTATACCAGACTCTTTTGAATGCTTTCGTGATATCCAAATCAACAGCTCGAGATTCAACATGTAAAGTATGATAGACTCTTTCAGCAGTAATCATTAGTACATCAGCAGTTGACCTCGAGAAGTGAAAGCCATATTGCTTGTCTTTAAAGCAGGCCTTAGAATATGAAATGCTTAACCAATATCAGAGTCGATTATGTTCTCTACTATTTTGCTAAAAAAGAGGTAAAAGGCCGCTGGTTAGAAGGATCAAACGGTTCATCTGAGTTTTTAAAGACTGGAACTACAGAAGAGGAATTCCAAAAAGCAGGAAAGCAAGAGGTAGCCAGGGGGTTATTGTCGAGTTTACAGAGAACAGCAGCTAGTTCGGAAGAGCTGCTCATAAGGACTACTGCAGGTATACTATCAGGTAGTAGTTCTATGCATATCACTCATCATGTCTAGTCCAATTGGCATATATACTATGCAATATGGGAAAATAACATAGCTAAAACAGGATGTACATAAACAATTCCAAACAAAACTAGTACGACCCCAGAATAAAGAATCACAAAGAAAATCCATATAATAGAACAAAAAATAATAAATAACAAATAATAACAGTATTTACATTATTCGGACTATTGTCCGCATCTTTGTCGCCATATTTATCACAACGTTTCGGCCTTTCAGTATCTGTCTATATTTCTGAGATGAGGTATTATGTACACAATTTACATTATTCGGACTATTGTCATCATATTTGTCGCCATATTTATTACAACGTTTCGACCCTTCAGTATCTGTCTATATTTCTGTGATGAGGTATTATGTACACTATTTACATTATTCGGACTATTGTCCTCATGTTTGTCGACATATTTATCACAACGTTTCGGCTGGATCTAACTCACACCTTTATTCACAGTGCCATGTCTCCTTGATACAGTGATATGACCCAAAGAGTGTGAGTTCAATGCCCGGTTAAGGCAGTAGAGTACTTGGAGCGGGGAATTATCAGGAGATAACTGATAACTGACATCCATTAAACATGGCACGTGGATCTAGAACAGTCTACACCCAGTGAGCGAAATAAAGTGTTCCGTTCGACATTCCCACCACCTGAAGATGGCCAGAGCGTACAACGGCCGAAACGTTGTAATACATATGGCGACAAAGATTAGATTAATAGTCTGAATAATGTAAATAGTGTACATAATATCTCATCACAGAGATATAGACAGATACTGAAAGGCCGAAACGTTGTAATAAACATGGCGACAAAGATGTGGACAATAGTCCGAATAATGTGAATAGTGTACATAATACCTCATCACAGAAATATAGACAGATACTGAAGGGCCGAAACGTTGTAATAAATATGGCGACTTATATGTATACAATAGTCCGAATAATGTGAATAGTGTACATAATACCTCATCTCAGAAATATAGACAAAGAATAACAGAGAAAACGGGAATTACAGTCGGAATGACAGAAATAATCTCAAAATGAAGCAAAATCAGCGCATAACGAAGAAATACAAGGAAAAGGACAACAGATACAATACAGAAGTAAACAATACCTACAAAAAAAAAAAAAAAAAAAACATAAAAATATTGATCCCACCGGAATAATCTTTTTTTTCGAGAGAAATCGAAAGTACATGGACACGGGATGGCCGACAACGACGAGAAACCGAAAATAATCAACCTTTTATGAAAATTATTAACACTCACACAAATAGACATCCTAAGTGAAAGCCTAAAATTGACATCAACATCCCCAAAACCAAATGTAACAGAAATTAAAGACGATATTTTCAGACTTCTGCAGAAGACTAAGGTCAGCAGAATAGTTTTCTTTGAAGAAGAAAAATAATAAGAAGAAGTAGAAGAATAAAAGAAGAAAGAAATGATAAATACTTAGTTAAAAGTTGAAAAAAACACCCCATTCCCCTAAAGGCAAAAGTGCAGCTCTTCATGAAATCTATGATTACATCTCGAAGTTCCAACTTGACAAATTGGAGATGCCCCAGAGTCCATCTTCACCAGACAACAATGTAATCAACTAAACAAACTAAAATCGGACAGAAATATCGTTGTAAATGATGCTGATAAGGGAAGCGTAGCTGTTATGGATGCAAAACACTGCACAAACATTATGCAGTATATGCTACAAGGCGATACTTTGAAGAAGACAATCAATACAAACTTCATAAATTGATGAAACAACTCACTGATATAATACAACTACACCGAAACTGTTTCACTTATAAGGAATTTGATTATCGATTTTAGGTGTAAAACAAGCAATCTCTAGAGACTGCTTAAATTACACAAAAATAAATTGGTCAATAAGACATGTAGCATAACAAAAACCAATTCTATGAATATATTCACACCAATCGACTTCAAAGTAAGACCTATTATGGCAGATCCATTTTGCGAGATACATCGACTCAGTAGATTACGAGACATCTTATTGAAGTCTCTCATCAAATACGAAGTTTGGAGCTTCATAGGAGATTAACTAGATTTTTTCAACCATCTACCAAACGAAGTAAAGAACACTTCCATAGTTTCATTGGATATTGTGAACTGATATAGCAACATCCGAGAAGACAACGGAATAGAGGCTATTAAATACAGGCTAGAAACAAACCTCTCATGAACAACCAGATTTTATCGATGGAAATTTCATTATAGGAAGCATGTTTATCCTAGCAAACAATGACTTCAAGTTCAACGAAACAGACTACCGGCAAAAATCAGGTTGCACCAAAATATGCTAACCTAATCATCGGATACCATGAACCGAAATTCTTTTCTCGTCAGAGTTGCACATTTATAAATCTTGCATTGAATACTGCTGTCATATCTGGTCTGGTGCACCTGCAATTCATCTCGAGGTTCTGGACAAAATCCAAACAAGGATCTTCAATATAATCGATCCTGACTTGGCATCTTGACTTCAGTCACTTTCTCACCGACGCGACATCGCTTCACTCTGTGTTTTCTACAAATATTTGTTTCGTTTTGTGGAGGGAAAAGCTTCATTAACTAAAGACAGTAGGCATATTCCGACATGATTCGAATCTATGTCTTTTTTGGCAAGAGAAACCGTTGTTAGAAGCGACATTATTATATCGACTCAGCAACGTAGTGCATAGCCCATCATGCAAGGATTTCTCGAATATTCAGGCCGATAGACGAAAATAAATAAATATACAGTTTAATAAATAAACAGAACGTCTACTCAAATATGAGTATCCAATAATAATAATAACTAACGCGCGTACACACACACATATATGTTTTAAAAGTAGATAATACATCGTACAATTTATAATTTATGATTTAAATAAAATATAAAATCCTTAATAAAATAAATTAATGACAAAATAATCCCCCGCCCCCAAATTATAGACAAATCGTACAGATGCATGCTGGAGTTTCTCCCTAACCAATCAGTTAGGCCACGGTCTTAGCCGCTATATTTTTGTTTTTTCTTGTCTTGAAGTCAGAAGGCTACAATCATTTGTCTGTCGCCTTTTTGTGTGTTAACACCATTCTTAGTTTGTAAACTTTTTATCTAATTACTGTTGCTTTGCCTAATTTTGTCTTGCGTATATTTTTTGCTTCATGTCATTTTCCAGTTCATTTCTTTCTTATTGTTTATTGTAAACTTTGTCAATGCTGTTAGTTGGAGATTTCTGCTAATTACATTTAAATACGACCAATTAATCCACACCATCCATCCATGAATTGAATATTGCTGCCACATCTGGTCGGGTTATTTTGCTTCGTATTTAAAATTTATTGATAAAATACAATCAAGAATCTGTAATCTTATCAATTACTCTGTCTACTGCTGAGGAAGTTGATTCACTGTGTCTTACAAGACAATCTTTCTTGCTAGAATCTCTCAGAGACATTTATAAGACCAAGCTGGTTCCAATCTTTGTAAGAATGACTGCAAAAACTTTCCCCTCCCCGACTACGCAGACGGCACTACCATTTACTCCTGTCTCAATAGTAAATCCGGCATTGCTGACAAAGTTAACCTGGCCATTGGTCTCGAAAACGACCTCCAATCTGTGTTTGATTGGGGTAGGAAATGGCTTGTGAATTTTAATGCCTCCAAAACAAAACTGCTGTCATTTACTCACGATAGAGAAACTTCCCTGCCTCCTGTCAGCATGGTTGATGCTCAACTCTACGAGAGTGCCTCTCTGCTCCTGCTTGGTCTCACGTTTTCCACTGATCTGACATGAAATAACTACATTGAATTAATAGCTGCAAGGAAAGTTTATTATCTGTGTCTTGCCAGAAGGTTTTTCTCGTCTGAGTCTATTCTTCACATCTACAAATCTACTATCCGTCCATGCATTAAATACTGTTGCCATATATGGTCTGGTGCTCCCTTTGTACGTCTCGACAAAATCCAAAGACGTATATGCAATGCGATAGGTCCTGACATGGCATCTCGACACCAGTCCCTTTCTCACCGACGTAATATGGCTTCCCTCTCTATTTTCTATAAATATTTTCATGGCATCTGCTCTGATGAGCTATTTTCAGTGTTGTCCCAACTTCATGAATTTAAGCGTGCTACTAGGTTGGCATCTAGGTCCCACACTTTTACTGTCGAAACAATTAAATGTAACTGGTTCTTCGACTTAAAATGCTTCTTCTTCTGCACTTCTTCCTTCCTCTTCTCTGATAACTATAATCTTCAAAAATTTTAATGTAATGTCAATCGACATCTGTTGCCTTGACCCCCATTCTTCTTTTATCGTTTCCTCGGTCCCCCATCCATTTACCCAGTCTTTTCCCTTATACTCTCTGTAGTCCCATGCGTACCAGCCCTTGCATACTAATGGCACTCCCGCCTTTCTTGGTGTGAAATGCTTAAAAAAATGAATACACAAATCATACAGATGCATGCTGGGATGTAGTCCTAACGAATAAGATGGACCAGGTCATGATCTCATCTGCCACTTTTTTTTGTTTTTTCTTATCTTGAAGTCAGAATACAACAATCACTTGACTGTATCCCTTTTGTGTGTTAACCCCATGACTACATTGAGAACTATTTGCCTTTTTTTTTTTGTTGCTTTGCCTATTTTTGTCTTGCATATGTTAGTGATGCCAGGAATTGAACTTGTTGCTACTGCAAAGATGCCAGGAATTGGACTTGTATGTAGTAATTTACTAAACGAAACTTAGCTGTGGCACAAGACCGAAAGTAAGGAGAATATCGAACTCATTATTCAGTTGTCATAACTTTAGCGAGTGACCATTACACAATGTCGAAGTGACCAAATGATTTTCTAAGCGTTGCTTATGTTGTGACACAAGGCTGAAAGTGTGAAACACCCTGTGAGGATCGGACTTACTACTGAGTTTTAACTAATCTAATTGACAATCTTGCTGACCATTGCGATCACGCCGATGTGCCCAATTGGACTTGCATATATCGAACAGAATTTACACTTAATATTTACGCTTAATATTTACATTAGTGTCTGCTGTGACTTGATAACCTCGACATAGAACAATGTTCATTAATTGTTGATATTTGCTGTTTGCCTCCTTTTGATTATATTTTCTGACTACATTTTTAATTTCCCCTTTTTGTATCGTTTGTTTTTGGCTTATTCACTGTTATTATTTTCTTTTTGTTTTTTGAATTTTCTACTAGTCACCTGACAATTATATATATATATATATATATATATATATATAATTAAAAATACATATATGAAATAAATAAAAATGAAATAATAAAGACATATAGCTGCCTAATTAAATTATCCACACTTTTAAATATTAAATTTAAATTTTAAATATTAAGTCGATGTAAATATGTCTGTTATTTCAAAACTATGATTGCTGTTAAAATTTGTGAACTGGGTTTTACTAAGTTTTTGTTACTTTACACCAAAATGACTTTATTAACAATGGAATTATAACAAAAAATATAATGTATTACTTTTTGGATTTAGCGTTTTTTAATTTTCATGATTTGTCGCGTTTTAATATCGAACAAATATTAAATTTATTTGGTTAGTGATCATGATACAATAACCTACAATATACACACGTGCACATATGTATATTTTTTAATGTCATATCAACAGTCTGTAGGTCGTTTTGTGCTGAAACCTTTTTAGATTGCTATAATAATTCCTTTGCTGTAGATAGTTTTAATGAAAAAACTTCAAATTTGTAAAATGGAGGAATCTTCAAATGTCGTCGGATGTGTGTCCATTTAGCACGTGAGAGTTTAGACAGTGTTGGAATTTAATAGTAATATGGATCAGAAGATTGTATAGCATCGAAGTTCGAATTGGTGAGGTGCTGACTGCTTAGAAAAATCAAAACTCGAGCAATTTGTTTTAACCTTACGCTCATTTTTGGTGGCCATTCATATTACTGCATACCACTGCAAATGAACTAATCTGATAAAAATAGAAATCGATTACACACTGTCGCTCCAGTGGGTGTAAGGGGCTAAAACTGACCTCATGGTAAAAGAAAGGAAACTAATGCAGATGTATGTTTCGATTAATTTGCTATATATATATATATATATATATATATATATATATATATATATATATATATATATATATATATATATATATGTATCACTTCAAACGTTATGTTTAGTGGATATTCATATTTGAGTAAACACTTCGCTTATTGAATAAACGCTATATTTATTTAATATAGTAAACAGATATAGTTTTAAGGTATGTTATATTTATGGGTAAAAAGTTCTGTATATCCGGATAGAGTGTGTGTAAGTATAAAAGTGGACTTAGAGGTTATCACCGAGTGGCAATAATCAACGCAATATGTGTAGCCTTCAGGCTACACACACACACACACACACACACACACACACACACACATATATATATATATATATATATATATATATATATATAGGTAACTACACTCGCCTCATAAAACCTTCAGTTTCTTGATTTCCTAATGATCAAATCAATTTCGAAGAAAAAAAGGTTTTTAAAAAAGAAAGAGCTAGGAACATGAACGTATGTCGAAAATGATCGTACAGCATACAGCTTCAAAACCCATATATACTGACACACACACACACACACACACACACACACACATATATATATATATATATATATATAACTTAATTCAAAATTTATTCAAATTCTAGCGCCATAACACATTAAAATTCCATTTGAAGTAATATGAAATAATGTTAGATTAAATTAAAATCTAATATATATATATATATATATATATATAAATTATAAAATAAATATGTTATAAAATCACTACAAAAATAGCCATTTTGTTTGCACACTTCTCGTGTCTTATCAAGTGATGATGTTGATAAGACACCAGAAGTGTTGAAACAAATGGCTATTTTTGTAGTGATTTTATGACATATTCATGTCATAATTTTCGAATAAATTATATTTGCTCTACTCTGTATTGTGCACTCTTTTTAATAAAAGTAATTTTTGTTTCTTGAATTTATTCCGTATACACCAATCCTATACTTGGATATATATATATATATATATATATATATATATATATATATATATATATATATATATATATAAAAAATGTATGCCAAAGTAGACAGAAATTTCGTGTAACGCATTTCGTTCTATAAGATTTCATTGACTAAATTTGTTTTGATGTTTTGACTGTACATGGGTCCAAACAAAGACGACTGAGAATTTCAATTTTAATGATTTTTTTAAAAATCTATCTAATTTCATTTAGATTCTTTTTCTTTTTATTTTCATCTCTTTTCTTACAAGATATCCCACGCCGTGATAATAGAATTTCTGCCCTGAATGGTGCAACGTTGTAAGAGTCAGGCTGTAAATCTATTGTGGGTGATCTTGTGATATAATTTTATATATAAGTTGCATTTGTGACACTTTTTACAGAGAATATGGGCATTAATGTGATCGTAACCAAAATGCCGAATCATGTATAAAACATTTTGTCATCTTTACTCAGTATTATACCAAGAATACTGATAAAATATTGTTTCTTTGAATTACGATCAACCGACTGGAAGATGTTCGAGTGTCTGTTGAGAAACGAAGAATATTTTACGGTTCCATTAAAAGTACATTTTATTCAATATCCTTGCATATCTCCTGCTAGCGTACACAGCATTTTGGCGGGGGGTGAGGTCAAGCAAAGTTGATTGAAGTAAAATATGGGACGAGAATAGTTTAGGGAGGAAAGTGTGCACCAAATGAGCGATTTCAATTTCGTGATTTACGCATTTAGCATCAATGAAGACATAAACTTTTCAGAGTTCTCTACTATTTTGAGATTTAAGTTGCGCTATCGGGTCGTGCAAGTTGGCAGGGAGGAAATAAAACTGACCACTGATATTGACTGGACACTCAAACCTTTTGATCTTGGCTAATTGAATGAAGATTATCTTTCACATCAACGAAGGCAATCATGCCCGATCCAAATATATTTGTATTAATGTGTGTCTATGTAGATAGAATG
>CAHIKZ030003327.1:3335000-3412500 GCA_903632075.3 Acanthosepion pharaonis | reverse complement strand
ATGTGACGAGACATGTGTTTGGCACTATGAGCTTGAGTCCAAACGGTAGTCCATGGCTCTCCAGCGAAGAAGTTCAAGTCCCAGCGTTCCACGAGGAAGGTGATGCTCACCGTTTTTTTTGGATATGTAAGGCCCAATCACCATTTCATTCCTTGAGAAAGGAAGCACTGTGAACAGTGCCAACTACTGTGAACTGTTGAGGCAGGTCAAGAAAGACATAAAGAACAAACGCAGGGGTCATCAGTCAGAAGGAGTCATCTTGCATCATGACAACGCAAGGCCTCACACAGCAGCCCAAACGGTGCAGACCCTCAACGAGCTGGGCTGGGAACTGCTCCCTCATCCCCCTTACAGTCCAGACCTTGCCCCTTCAGACTTTCACCTGTTTCGTCCCTTGAAAGCGTTCACAAGAGGTACGAAGTTTAAAAGTGACGATGAAGTCAAAAGTTTTGTGAGCGACTGGCTGAGACATCAGTCCAAAGATTTTTACGCTGAGGGAATACGAAAGCTTGTGCACAGATGGGAAAAGTGTGTGACAGTGCTGGGAGACTACGTTGAATAAAAAAAAAGAAAGAAAGTAAGCTTCTATCTGTATTAGAAGTCCTTATACCGAAAAATTCACCTTATTTATTGAATGACCCTCGTATATATAATATATATATATATATTAATGCATGTTTCATTAAATAATATAGACAAGTTTTGTCTATTTTAAGTAAGTTCCTTTCATATTGTCTGATAAGCTTAATCACATTATCGTTGAAAGACGAAAGGAAAACCCCATATTGATACATGTTTAAATCCAATCTAAGCTTTCGGCTTACACAAGCCATTATCAAAGATGACAATTTCAATAAATCAAACAACACACGGACGAAACAACAATGAAATCCGCCCTTGCTGCGTGAATATTTCCAAGTAACGACAAATTCGTATATACGAGACGCGGAAGCGAAAATCGCGTCGCAGCTGGTGACGTCACACATAACCTCGCGAGAGTGAAAAACAAGAATTAAGTATGGGAAGCTGTTAGTATAAACCAATGGCTTCTGTTATAAATTATAGGCATTTAAGGATATTTGTGGAGATTTCATAGCTTATTTTGTTTAGGTTAGGTTTCAACTGTTTTATGTATATAGCTTCAAGAATTTTTAATTTTTGTTTATTGTTTTCATGTTTAAGTATAGTTGTGTTGTTAACAAGGATTTTCCGGAATTGTGTACACGGGCAGGCATGTTGTTTTAAATGTTTAAAAATGTTAGAATTTTCATTTAAATGTAGAGTCAATATATACACTGGCTTAAAAGCCGCTCTATCTAGGGTTGTTCATTGTGCCTTCGGCTTGTCCAGGAGTTTGAGAGTCTCTAAATATTTGCCTATTATTAGCATTAGAAACTTTCTTGGCTGCCGTTTGATCTGGGTTTTCATTTTCACGGGGCTTTATTTTCTTCGCTGCAGCCTTGGCTCTTTCGATTGCAGTCTGGTTCTCCGTTGGCGGAGATTTCATTTCGCGAGGCATACTGCTGCCGTCTTCGATAAGCAACACAGAAGAACTCCAAATTGATCGCTTGATTTAAGTATTGCATTGTGTACATATGTCCTGATTTTACGTTTAAGCAATTATTTTTATTTCATGGGCGACTTTTGCTGGATTTCACAATTAATTTCGATTATTCCAAAATTTATTTTCTAGTTGTAAAATTGTTATTATACAAAAAAAAAAATCGTCGCAAAAAATCACGTAAAATTCACTGAAAACAATCACAGTAATGAAAACTTGGAAATCCAAAATGTCAGGTGACACACTCTATTGAAAGTTAGCGAGTTGTGCCCCTTTAATTGTTTTTAATCGCTAGAAGCCAGGAATACAATATGGCGGAATACAAAACAGTCACAGTAGAGAAAATTGGGAATCCAAAATTTCAGGATTGTGGGTCCTGATCCGGCCCGGAATGTTTTTAATTTGCTCACGGAGTCGATCTGATTCCAAAATGGTATGATATGTTGGGCTACGGCCTCTAGGAGTAAAGGTGAAAATGTGTGACACACTGACATTCGGATTTCTATTTATACAAGTCTGAACACTTTGGTTTGGAGAGAATACTCTTAAGATTAGATTTTAAATATTTAAAGTTAAAAGAAAGTTAGAAAGTTATTTACATTTATTTCTTTTTTAGATGCTTTTATTGTGATCAGGCATATCCACAATTTTTTCACCCGCTGTTTGACCTCTCTCCCCAAATTTCAAACACGGCAACAGACTTTGGAGGGTAATAGGTCATAGGTGTTGGTCTTCCAAAAGTCGCTTTTTTTATTTTTAGGAAACAACGCCATTTAAACTATGTTAACACCTTAATAAGTAGTTAAAATTCATTAAGAGAAAATAACAATAAGTCACTAAAGCCTCAACCTAAACTCTGATTTTTTTTACTATTTATTTATTTTTCCCAATAGAAGTAGATGTATCATTCTTTGTGTTGTGGATTCCTGGATGAAATCCGGTACCAATAAATAACAAACGCCAAGAAGGAATATAGAAAAATAAATGTATTAATGTAATAATACAAACTGGTAATGCAGGTTAGTAGTTCTAGGAATGCGGGTTAGTAGCAAAATATATATATATATACAGTCTTTGGTATCGACGCATCACTGTATGACTTCTTACTGAGTCTACGTGCTTGCTCACTGTGACTCTTGCTGGCTACGTTCGTTCTGTCTGTCGGTACTTCTCGTTTTTCCTCGGGTATTCACTAGCAGTAGTATATGTATACCCTGGGTGAGTCCATTTGTGTAAAAACAGGGGAGAACGCCTCAATACTTTGTTTAAAGTGTCGTTATATTGTTTAAACAAAAAGGGACAAATCTATTAAATATATGCGCTTGGCTTTGTTTTCGCCCTAAACCCCAGAGAATGGTTGGGGCGCTGATGCGCTGAGCTGTCCACCAGTCTCCTCTATCTGTCTCGGTCGTGTATCATAGCCCGGGCTGTGATTGTTTCATGGTGCGCTCAACGTGTCTTGGGAGTTTTAACCTGGCGGATCCTATCCCTGTCCGGGTTAGACCACAGCAGAGGTCATCCAGCCTTCATCTCGAACACGTCCTGGCCGGTGACCTGTGTCGAGGAGAAACTTCGCCCAGTGGTCCGGTGTTAACACCACTTCCTCACGTGAGTTTAGCCCGCCAGCTGAAGCAGTTTACTGAGGAATGGCAACTTGGAGCCATCTCGTGAGAGATTTAGGAGATTTTGGAGATGATTGAGCACAAGTGATGCCCGTCCACCCAAAGGTGCAATGTGCCAGACATCAAAGGTTCCACCTTTGTCCAGAGCCCCCCTATGCCCAATTAAATATATATTAACGAATAAATAAAACATCTTAAACCAGCACATGATACTATGGCACTGACATCAACGCGTAACTTAACACATAAATAAATTTAAAAACTTTAAATGTATTCTTAGAAAAATAAATTTAATTGAAAATGGATTATCATAGCCGAAAACAGATTTTGCATAATGATTTTACATGATCCTAATATTGCACTCTTTGTAAGTAGGGAGAAAAAAGTGAAAGATTGTTTAACAAAAAAGGAACAGATTGTTTAACAAAGAACTTGTGTGTATTATTTTATTGAGTATTTATTTCGAATAAAGTGTCTTCATTTGTTCTTTGATAATGTAAGGATTACTTTGAACATAGCAATGTCAGTCATGGTAAAGTTCTGTGTTTCTTCAGTCTTGGAATGTGCCCTCCCAATCTCGGAATGATTTTTTTCTTTTGTATTTTCTTACTCGACTCTTGTACAGGGTAGCTTTTCACTGAGTGTAGTTCGATTTTGATACATCAAGGAAAAGCTTAACCCATGACAAAAATACGGTAATAAATCAAGATTTATTTCGACTAGAAAGACTCATCTCACCGAAGATATAAATGGTATAAATTTACAAATAATGGAATCAATTTATCCAGACCAAAATTCTTTTTAAAAAAAAGAAAAACAAGAATAATAACAGTAAAAAGTAACAGGAAATTCAGACATCTTACCTAGAAAATCTATATTTCACTTACTGATCTGATATTATCTGTCTGTCTGTCTGTCTCTCTCTCTCTCTCTCTCTCTCTCTATATATATATATATATATACAAATGTTTGGAGGTACAAAATGTATATATAGTTTTAAAAACAAGGAATGCATTGATTTTAATTTTAAAAGTCTCAATGGCCCTTTCAGCCAACATCTCATCAGGAGACAATCGTTGGATTACACGATTATTTCCCCTCCCCTCGTTACAAGTATATATACTTGTTTGTTATTTTAGCGTGTTTCCCCTCTTTTTGCTCTTCATTATCGTTAATATTCTTTTCGCTAATCCAACGATTGTCTCCTGATGAGATGTTGGCTGAAAGGGCCCTAGAAACTTTTTAAAATTAAAATCAATGCATTCCTTGTTTTAAAAACTATATATATATATATATATATATATATATATATATATATATATATATATATATATATATATTATTATTATTATTATTATTATTATTATTATTATTAAAAAAGAGAGATACCGCAAGCGTTTTTGGCTGTAATGTGTATTTAAAAAAATATTATGCTTTATTTTCCATAATTTTACTTATGTCAAAACGAGGACTGATAAGACCACACTTATTGAGTCTGCTGTTGAGATTGACAACTATTTTCCCATTTCTGTGATCGTCAACCATCTCAAATTCATCAATGTAGCCATGTTTCATCGTAACCATTAAAAATTTGCATATAACATTCGAACATGGCCTAACCATAACCTGTCTTTTGCCCTTTCTACCAGCTTTTTCAATGGTGTTCAGGGCATTGGCAAGTCGGTCCATACGCACCACTTTGACAACTTGTGCTTGCAATCCGTAAAAAAGGCCGCGATCGTTTGCAGTATCTCTCTTCTTTTTAATATACACACTTTTCTCTCGTTGAACTACTATAATCTCTTATATATATATATATATATATATATATATATATATATATATATATATATATATATATATATATATATATATACTTCAGCGTAGATTGAGATCGACAGCACAAGAAGGTACAGTCCATCTAGATGAAGGAAAAAGCTGATTTTAAAACTCCGTTGTTTTGCGGTCCTAACCAAACACGGAAAAGGCCATGGGAGTAAATCCAGTGAGAAGACCCAGTGGAACCCCGAAGATGATCGGCTGTCAACAGTGACAATTTTCAGGCAAGCCGATCTCAATATAATGTCTTGTATTGCTCGTCAGTACTGCCGAGATGGGGACCATTGTATCTGGACAAAAAAGAAACGAAAAGCAAATTCTTTATAAATTTTGAAACTCCCAGCGTCTCTTGTTCAAACGCATGTTTAATTACAGCAAGTTAAAGAGACCTATTCAGGTGGTCCTAACGAATGAGACGCGTCACAAAAAAAACTTTTTATGATTTGTCATACATCTTTTCTTTCAAAACTATTCTTGATATATAAAGATTTATATGTCGTTATCCCATATATATATATATATATATATATATATATATATATATATATATATATATATATATATATATAAGGCTAAATTAGTAGATAATATAGATACAGTGTTCAAGGTAAGGTATAAAAATTATACACAAGAACGGAGCAAACATAAAGTGCATTTAAAAACAATACTTAAATGCCAAAATTTTTATGTGAACGTAAAGATGATATTGTTACTGTCACACAATCCTCAGGCGATAAAAATTAATATAATCGTCATAAAAATACTCAATGTCCAGCCTTGAAATCCTTTGAGCAGTCTTAAGAGTGAGGAGAGGGACGGTTTTTCCATTCTACCGTCTCTTTCTCATCGACAAAACAGTGCACGTCTCTCTTTATCGCTATTTCTATGACAAATTTTTACATAAGCTCCATTCTATAATGTCGTTATAGATATAACCATCTCTACTACGTGCTCGATGTCGGACCAACCTGATTTCCTCTACAGTCAAACTATAATGAGGTGGGGGTTTCCACCCACATAGTATTTCCTTAAATACTGCCGCATTGTGAGTCAGCTTTTCGCGTGATTCCTGCACTGGAAGTTAGTTCTTTTGTTTGTTTAACGGCATATCAACAACTTGTGGGTCATTTAATGCCGAATTTTAATTTCCTTCGAAGCGTTACTAATTTCTTTTATAAAAATATATTGCTGGTGATGTTTTTAAATGTATTGCTGGCAATTTTTTCTTTTACAAAAATATATTGCTGGTAATATTTTTTTCTTTTACAAAAATGTATTGCTGGTAATATTTTTTTCTTTTACAAAAATGTATTGCTGGTAATTTTTACTATAAAAATGTATTGCAGGTACCTTCATTATAAAAACATATATTTCTACACTTTCTTAGTGTTTTGACCATAGATTGGTGGTTCATTATTTGCTGATAGCTTGGACCGTAACAGCACCTAGGAACACCAGCAATTAAGAGGTGATTCCACACTCCTCAAAACCTCCCGATCAGGAGCCTTGCTGCCGGATGTAGTTTATCGTCATACCCAGGACGTCACTGGAAATTACAATCTCCAATTCGATCTTTATCTATCCGCAATATCTTTATCACGTCTTAACACTTTCCATTTCGCGTGTATCACACATATTATTTGTCATTAGATAATTACCTTTTTAACTGCAACCATCTTTTATGAATAGATCTCTAACTTTCTTTTCTTTTTTATATTTTTCTTCCTTTAATTTCTTTTTTTTCGCTTTTCTTGTATTTTTCTTAGTTTTCTATTTTTCTTCGATTATCTTCTTTCTATTCTTATTTCCTTCTTTTTTCTTCGTTTTTCTTTCTTTTTTTTCTTTATGTTTTCCTTTTCCTCTTCGTTTTCTTGATTCTTTCTCTTTTTATCCCTTTTTCTCTTTGATATTTATCCCTTTATTAAAGGGCGTGCGTTTAAATGTGCCTATATAGTCTTTTTTTATTTTATTTTGATACTATCTCGGAAGAAAACAGAAAGAATTCATTTTCAAAGAGAGAGAGAGAGAGAGAGAGAGAGAGAGAGAGAGAATCTTTTCGTCCCTTGAAAATCATCATTCAAGGGAAATGTGCAACTACTTCCCCCACAAGTGCTTTTCTTATACAATTAATTTTGATTGCACTTTAAAATTGTACCTCTTTTGATTTCACTTTCATACTCTGATGTCAATGATTGCCCACGAGCCGTACACTTATCCGAACACCCCCCGACTCCCGCGGATAAACTTATCCCCCCACCCGCTGCCTCCGTGGATAAACCTATCATAAATAGAAAATAGCGATGTAATTCCCGAGTCCAGAGAATGACAAGAGAGAAACACACGGACACACACATATTCTGGGAAATAGTCGCTAGCAAAATCCCCGCCCAAGAATAACTCCACACAGAATGCCACTGAAATACAAACGGCGGGAATGTTCTCACACACAATTGAACAGAATTCTGCACGCATGCACTTTATACGGCTCGATTTCATTCATGTCCATCGATCACTGATCAATATCTGTTCATTTTATGCATTTATTTCTTCCGCTGAGAGGTTTTCTGAATGCCAATCTGTTTGCGTCTGTGTATCACTTAATTTGCTCAACCTTTGCATCACTATCCCCCCCGCCCCCCTTCTCCCTCAAATAAATACATAGACTTACATGTAGATTTATTTGCGGAGACATTTTATCAGTTGTACAAGTTTGGTTGAAGACCAACGAAATTTCATTGTTGAAGTTTTTCTTATTTAAGTTTTTAAAGTTTTTCACCATTTTCTGGTTTTCTGGCCCGAATTTAAACATAATTCTCCAACGTTATTTAAATGCTGACTGACATAGCGATTGCATAATGACTGACTATCAGTTATGTATACTATTTACATTATTGTCCTCATCTTTGTCGCCATATTTATTACAAAGTTTTGGCCTCTCAGTACCTGTCTATATTACTGAGATGAGGTATTATGTACACTATTCACATTATTCGGGCTACTGTCCTCATCTTTGTCGCCATATTTATTACAAAGTTTCGGCCTTTCAGTATCTGTCTATATTTCTGAGATGAGGTATTATGTATACTATTTACATTATTCGAACTATTGTCCTCATCTTTGTTGCCATATTTATCACAACATTTCGGCCCTTCAGTATCTGTCTATATTTCTGAAATGAGGTATTATGTACACTATTTACATTATTTACATCTTTGTCGCCATATCTATTACAACGTTTTGGCCTTTCAGTATCTGTCTATATTTCTGAGATGTGGTATTATGTACACTATTTACATTATTCGGACTATTGTCCTCATCTTTGTCACCATATTTATCACAACGTTTCGGCTTCAGGTGGTTGGAATGTCGATGTGAGCTCTTTATTTCGCCATGTCTAATGGATGTCAGTTATGTCCTGTTAATTCCCCTCTCAATATTCTCCATCGCCTCAACCAGGTATTGAACTCACATTCTTTCTGTCACTGGATCTAACTAACGCCTTCATCCACTGTGCCATGTGTCCTCGAGGACATCTGTGTATGAATTTCTGGGTATTATAAACCTAATGTCTTCAGCCATCATTTTTTTACCAGTGTTCATATTTTAATTTTTGTTGTTATTATCGCTTTTCTCTGGTACTCCTAATTACTGGTTCCAATATTGTATTCATTTCTACGCTTGGTCGGCTCAGGATATTTTTTGGTCTAGCATATGTGCTGATTCCTTAAGGTGGTATAAGTGTCCTGGCGTGTCCTAGCCGTGAAGGTTAGTACTGGCGGAACCAAGGACTCGCCATATTCCACCTATAAGAAGGGTGGGAAAATATTTGCGCGTAAGTGACTATAACAAACTGATTTGGAATTGGAATTCGGCTCTCTAGGTTCTGACTAGGCTTGACGTTGCTTAGCGACGGTGGTCGTACCTTGTGTTTCATTGTGATGTGACCTTAAGCTGGGAAGAAGGAAGCATCATTCGGACAATCGCTGCTTTGTGCAATAGAAACCCGAGAAAATCTTTTCCTCATAACTACAAGTTTAACATCTTAATCTGTTAACCTGTTAGCGACGTTAAGCCGTTAACACAGCTATTTCTATTTTAGTATCCTTGGCTGCCTTTTCACACTGTTACAGATCATTCTAATATCATTTTCATATAAATTAAGCTTTCTTGGTATTTAGAATCAACATCGCGAATTTTTACCAAATCAAAACCTGACAACTCGAGACATGTTCTTAAATAGTGTTGCCTGATTGAGACTTTCATTCGTTCAGAAATATCTAAACTGTCAGCTGTATACAACCACTTTATCAGACTGATAGTTAAAAATGTATTAATGCCTTATGGAAATAGAAAGGTAGCCCTGAAGATCCTCATACACACTGAGATATCTCAGTTGACTTTATCATGGTGAAAGTATTAAAGGACATCTTAATAACTAGGTTCTCATCGTTTTATGAAAGTCAACTACTCACAGTCCAGTTTGGAATCCGTTCTGGAAAGGGATGCAACGATGGCATATATATAATCAATCAACTCCAAGAAATTGCTTGCCTCTCTAATAGGAGATTGTATACCTGTTTTGTCGACCTCACAGCAGAATATGACCAGATCAATAGAGACTTTCTCTTCTCATTCATTAGAAACCACCTTACAAGCTACGAATCTGCTGAATGCATCAATCTAATAGAGGAAATGTATAGATCTACAGAATCTTACATGACTGGACCCCAATACAGAAACATTTCAGACATCATCAGGAGTAAATGAAAGTCCTAGTCTATCTAATATCTTCTTAGAATATGCCCGGCGAATTTACAACACATATACGATGAGATGGGCACTGACTATTTAAACATTCCATACCACATCCCAAAGTGTTTACTAATCGAAGACAATTATCCTGCTTTCTCTTCCGAGGTCAATGTACTGATGATGAGTGGAAGTATGCTGATGGCGTAGTTGTTCATAGTTTGGATAAAAATGATCTTGAACAGAAAATCAGCATCCTCTATCAGATATTCCAAGAAATGGTACTCAATATAAACCTCTCCAAAATAGAAACTATGATCCAGAATTGGAATGATAGCAATCAAGGCACCTACCTTGAATCCATCTTAAAATTACAGGATGTAGAATTAGTAAATACTAAACACTTCAGATACCTCGGCGTATGGATCAGTTATAAAAAAATTATGTAACGGAGAAAAACAATTGTAGATAGGATAGGCTGGGCCACAGGTAATTTCGCCCAACACCGCAAATTGCTAAGAAACCAAAACATTAGCCTGAAAATTCAAGTGATTTTCTTAAATAGGCTCATCAGATCGAAACTTTCATACGAAGGCCATGCGTGGCGCCAAACCCGTTCAGAAATATCTAAACTGTCAGCTGTATACAACCACTTTCTCAGACTGATAGTTAAAAATGATTTTGAGCGGGTGAAACCTATGGTTAGTAAAGAAGATCACACTTTTTCGAAATTTGTGGACTGGCGCTACACAATCACAAACCAAGAACTATACTAAACAACAGAAACCGCATCACTTGAGGTCTACCAACAACAGCAACAGCGAAAATGAATATCCCATCTAACTCGAAGAGAAAATAATAGCACAATCGAGATGTTGACTTTCCACATGACTTCAAACAAAAGGTTAGGAAGGAAACCCCCATCAGTACTGGAAAGAGCGATAACAGCTACTGGACTTGAGAATCTTATTTTCCTGAAAAATTGTTTTAAGAGAAAGATTTTATAAATTTCAACCGACAATGGAATTGGCTGCTCGGTCAATAAATGCCAAATTTTTTCCTGGCCAGGAAATGGCTAATATTACCGTTACCATTAGAGATAAAAATAGGTGCTTCATTTTGATTCTAACTCGATGGCCAGGGAGCGAAGAAAAGTGAAACTAAAGCAGAACTGGATGCCCGGTCAATGAATGCAGAATGTTTCCTTATAAGGAAACAATAGTCTAGTGGATTAAATTACGGGACAATGGCCGATTGGATTAAAAGTGTTGGCTTGTGAATTTTTTGTAAAGAAACCCCAAAAAGGATTTTAAAAAAAATTAAAAGATTTTTTTTTTAAATGGTTAAAATAATTTTAAAATAGCATCAGTTGTCCTATGAGACAATTCATAATTTTTAAAAGCGAACTGTCAATTTAAATAGTGCCAACTGCTTCATATTAAATGTGAAGTGGTAGTAATAATAAACGTGTAGTAATCGTAGTAATTTCAAACCAGTGACTGAAAGACTGATGAAAGCGACAAAATGTGTAAGAATCAATGTTAGTAAGTGAAATAATGAAATAATAATAAAATAATATTTTGTTGTTAAACAAATGCATCTTTTAAAGTCCTTTTCTTCTGGGTTTATTTATAAATAAAATACAGGGATGTCCTCCTCACATAATTGACAACATTTTGTAGTTTAATAACAGCCAATTCTAGCCCAAATGTGTAAAAACTAATTAAATTGACAGTGTTTATGTAGCTCAAAGATAATCTACTAGGAAGATGGATCGGGCGTGCCAGTGATGACAATGTTGAAATTGCTATGACGTTCACCTGATATGACACCTTGTGATTTTCTCTATGGGCCTATGGGAAAGAAGAGGTCTATATCCCACTTCTTCCTACAAGCCTAGAAGAGCTTAAGCAGAGATTCACTGAGACATGGAGAATGTTACGCAACACATGCTACAACACGTTTGGCAGGAGCTGGACTACCGACTTGACGTGTCACAAGTGGTATGCATATTGAACATTTGTGAAGCTTTGTGAAATCGATTATAAGATTTACATCCCTTTGAATGTCTTTTTCGAATTTTGATAAATACAGCTTTTATTGTACAACATGAAGCCTATTTAATTTCGTTCGCCTGGGATTATGTAGTTACTCAGATATTCACATATTTTAAATGATGTCATTTTTTGGAGGTTACCCAATATAATAGAAGCATGTCCCTCCCCGATTGATATTGGTACCGTGTAACTCAGTACCACATGGTTAGGTCAACGGCGACTCAATATGTTTCAGGCTTTTCTGGGAGAAAAGAGTGGCTAGGCGTATCTAAAGGCGGAGGGACCTTTTTGTAGGATTGAAGGGCAACTATCACAAGGGGGCAGATTGTTTTCCACAGCTACGCATGCATCCAGGGCAGTGATAACACGGTATCACTGTGTAGAGGGTTTCTTAGACTGTGGCCAAGACGAAACTTCAAATTGGCGAATATAGGTTGTGGTTTGAGCTGAAGTGATTTGAGATCTGCTAGGTAAACTTGCCCAAGACGATACGTTAGTTTAAAATAATGATCCCACACTGATAAAATCTCCATACTTGTATCCAGCAGTTAAACTAAATTGTATTCGTGATGATAACACATAAATAATAATATGAATAATATAGAAGGCTCATTATAAGTCTTTAGATATGTACAGAAAATAAACCTTGCAGTAAAGATCTGCAAAAAAACAAAAATACTTTTAGTATATGCTAATAATAATAGTTATAATAGGGTAGTAATAAGGACAAAGTCGATAGTTCAAGAAGGGCCAGTGCAAGTGTTTCTTGCCCCCCCCAATGTATAATAAGGGGCTCCCCACTCTACTACATTTCCATTTTCATAAGGTACAAATTTGATTTTAACCTACCGTATATAATCGCGTATCATGTGACTTTTGAAGAGATAATTTTGAAGTTAATTTGACTACAGAAAATGGATATATAGTTTGGTCAACGGCATAACCAGGGCCAGCAGTGCATCCATTAATTTTATATCTCGTGTATGATGCGATCCCCCCCCTTAAAATTAGCTTCAAAATAAGGTTTTCAAAAGTCGCATGATTTGCGAGTATATACAGAAATAATCTACAATAATGGATCATATGCAATATAGGTGGACAATTTAATTGAAAAATTGAAAATAAATACAATGTATGTAAATGCAATTTAGAGACGTTTGCATAATAGATCATTCCATCTTAAATATATCAACAATGTTTTGCGATAATTTTTAACATCAACTTGAAATTTTTCTTGTTAAAAAGTTGAAGAATTTTAACACATTCAACATTTTTGATAAAAAAAATATGAATTTTATAAAGTGTTTTTTTCTTGATTTAGCATGAGCAAAACAAATTCACGGATTTAGATAAAAAAAAAGACAAAAAGACGAAAAAGACAGATTCACGGATTTAGACAAAAAAGAAAGAAAAAGAACCCATAATGACGTCAAAAATACGCGAAAATTTTTCATCTTTTAATAGTCAGTCGTACTTAGTTTAATTTGTGACGTCTATAAATATAGGTAGAGAAAAATCAAATGTTGATAAGATAGCGAAAGTCAAAAAGCACCGCCCGGGCTTTCCAACCAGGCTTGCTCTCCCGCTCAGGAATTTCGGCAGAACGGCCATGAGTTCAAGTTTTGCTAAAAGCCAGTTGTTTTAGCTAAAAGCTAAAATCTTATTTGCCATCTATTCTGCTTACTAATGTTTCAAGGAGTGTTGTTTTTTGGGTTTTTTTTTTACCGTAGTTCCCGTAAAATATACGATAAATAGATCAAGGGTGGATGGATAATTCCTATAAAACCTTTCGATCGGATAGAATAATGAAACTGGTATCAAAATGAATCAAATTTATCTCCCTTCAAAAGTACAAGAGTTGATTGATAAGTAAGGTCTTCAATCCTCTTCGTCCTGAGCGTGACGATAAACTACATCCGGCAGCAATGTCTCTGATCGGGAGATTGAAGGTTTTGAGGACAGTGGAACCACTTCTTAACTGTTGTTGTTCCCTGATCAACCCTCATTCGAGGAGGTTAGGGTCACAGCTATGGGCAAATAGTGAATATCCCAAACAACAGTACATTTTTATATTTAAATGAGCAACATTAGATTTTATAGCAAAATGACAGTGAAATGTCCAGAAGTCGCTTTCTGTCTGCAATCCGTCTAGTCTCGCCGAAGCCTAGAAGAGCAGTGGCCTCCCACTTCCACTTACCGGGTTTTTAATCGGTAGCGTGGTTCTCTTATGCAAATAAGTCTGGTGCATAAAAATGGCAGTAGGCGCACGTGCGACCGACTCTCAGAGAATGGTTCGACACGCGAGGCAATGAATTCGCTTTGCTCCTGGTAAGTCACTGTCAATTCTATTACACTCCCCCTGATCGTATGATCACATAAGTGACAGTGAGGGGCTGGTCGTTTCACCCTTGCACTTCTTCGCGGTGGTATAACCATGACTTCCTCCCGGCTGAATCGTCAGATGTGTCCTGGTCTGAATCATATTCCGGGGATCATTAAGGTTCAAGTCTACTTCTTTCTCGCTTTCAGATGAGGTGTCGCTGCTGCTTGCACTGGAGCTTGGTTCTTGCCATTCATTACTCCCTGACGTTGTGCCACCGCCATCATCCGTTGGTAACAATGAAGTGAGCCGTGGACGTACATCTCCCACGTGTCGCGGTATCCCGTCGATGACTACAGACTGCGGACTGTTTATTCCCGTGACACGACCTTTCACAAACTTTGACGTGCAGCGTCCGTGCGGATTTTTTACCCAAACTGCGTCTCCTTCTTTATACCGAGTCGAAGTCGCCCGGTTAGGCGAAGGCACAATGTCAATTCCTTTTACTCGAATTCTGTACGAATGCAGCAGATTGGCGGGCGCAGAAGAGGCAGACACATCATCCCTGGGTGTAACGTTATACCAATACACGGCCTCCATAATAGAGCAGCTCTTTCGCGCAGCAATCCGTTTGATTGTCCGATGACACCTCTCTACAATACCATTTCCAGATGGTTTGTACGCGCAGCGCGGTCGGAATCGGACGCCCCATTCTTCCATGAATTGTTTAAATTGCTGACTGCGGAATGCAGTGTCATTATCAGCCAGGATTTCTACCGGGGCACCACGTTCGAAAAACACCGACTCCAATTGCCGGATTACGTGTGCAGCGTCTTGCCGAACTAGTGGTCGCCAGATCGAAAACCGTGTGGGGCCGCAATCGATCAGAGTCAAAAAATGGCGACCGTTATAGTGTGTAATGTCCATTCCCAGACGACTCCAAGTTTCACGCACACTGAGCTCTCCCTTCTGCCATCGCACAGAAGCTGGATCTATTGACTGACACTGTTCACAACTTCGAACGACCGATCTTACTGCTGCTTTCGACACGGACGGGTTGATCCTACGTGCGAAATATAGTGTCCGTTTAACTCCAGGGTGCCCGCTGTGTCGATGAATCTCAGTTAACTGAGCAAGGCTCTGGTTTCCTACAGCAGAAGCACATACTGGTTGAACAGGTTCAAATTCCTTCACATTGTTGAACCACTTCTGGGGAACTCTCGTCAACAAGTCAGCTCGGTTCTGGTCGGATCTAACTAGCGCTATGTCAACGGAAAGTTTATACTCTTTCACAAGAGACGTTAGAGTTTCAAGTCGTCGCCTTATGAGCATCTCGCTAGCGGCCTTGGTGTTCAGCCGAGACTTTCCCGTAAGGGCATTAGTCACCCAATGGTACACGCAGAGGGAGTCTGTGTTCACATGTAATACCGTAGCCTGCCATTTTAGCGCGAGGTTGATTCCCTTCAGTACGGCATCCAGTTCAGCCACATTGATATGCTGGGTGTTTTTTATCGGCCGTAGCCAGCATGCGTCCTCGATGATAGCTCCCTTAGCCTCGAGCGCTACTCCGACAGCCAGCGAACTCGCGTCCACCCACACGTCTAGCTCCTTCGTATTCACGCACCATTCTCCCTGTGCAGGATCCAGTTGCTGAGCCCGGGCAATGGTGTCCGTTATCATACGTTCCAGGGGAGCATCACAAATTTTGTCGTCCCAGTTCTGCGTTACGGCAGTGGCTCGACGTTTGATGACGCCTGTCGCCACTCGCAGCCATCCACACACGGGGAAGTGTCCCACCAGCCGGCCACACATGGAGAAAATACCTCTCCGTGTCATAGTCATAGGGCCGTCTACCATTCTGCTTCCTCGTCGCCATCGCAGTCGACCCTGTTCCTTCCATACTTCTAGCCCCAGCACTCTAGCTCCGTCCTGTAACTTCTCTGGATCCTTGCTCGTCAGTCCGTAGAGCTCGAGATGTTTCCTCACAGATTCCGCCGACGCCACATCCTCGTTGATATATATATCATCAATATATGCAGACGTTGCTCTATTTATAGTTTCATTCTGTGCTAACACAGCATTAAGCACAGCTCGCATTATCAGGGCGCCACATTCAGGCCGAACCCCAGCCTGGTCAAACAATATCTCTTCCTTTA
Source organism: Acanthosepion pharaonis (assembly GCA_903632075.3). Taxonomy (NCBI): domain Eukaryota; kingdom Metazoa; phylum Mollusca; class Cephalopoda; order Sepiida; family Sepiidae; genus Acanthosepion; species Acanthosepion pharaonis. The sequence goes on along the minus strand of CAHIKZ030003327.1, from coordinate 3,396,196 downwards.
AACACAACTGTTTGATATGGCCACAGGGATTTTTCAACACGAATCTGTAGATATGCTTTCCTGAGGTCCAGAATGGACACGTTCGCACCATGCTGTCTCCAGTCTCGCAGTTTTTCTGCGCAAACATCCGCGGCACCTGTGAATGTTTCAACGTAGGTATTTAGTTCCCTATAGTCCATCACAGGACGCACCTTATGCTTGTTGGTCTGCAGCACGGCCATCAGTGGTATCAGTCCCTTGGGCGGGCCAAACTCCTTGTTACTGTACGGCACCAACCAACCATTGTCCATCCATGTTTGTAATTCATGCTCGTACTCCTCTCTCATCTCGGTGGATACTGGATACTCAGAGATCCGATTCTGAAGTTTCCCTGGTGCATGACCTGCCGACCACTTCCAGGCTGCGACCCAAACTCCCTGCCGTTCATTGAATTTCGCACTGAAATCGGCTTCGCTGATACGAATCGCTGCACAGACGGACCGTGGTTTTTCAAACTCCACGCTTCCATGCTGCGTGATGCGAACTCCACCGAGTGCCTTAATGGCGTCGATGCCAAGCAACAGGTCGAAATCCAGGGGTTTCCCTCGCATAACCAGCACATCGATTGTAGCAGTATTACCAGTTGCTGTGCAAATTCTGACGGTGCCCTTTCCACAGCAAGCCTGCGTGGCTCCGGTTAAGGTAGATACCGCCATACCCTGCTTCGACCAAGACCGACATAAACTCGCGCTCAAGATTGACCATGAGCACCCTGAATCAAGGAGAGCCGAGCATGGTGTGCCGTCAACACACACAGTAATGATGGGTAGCACCGAGTTTACTTGCTGTTTGGGGAGTGGACCGGCGCTGAAGTCTCGTCCCCGCCTCCGTTTCCCGGACAATTTTGGCCAGATGACCGGTCTTGTTGCATCGATAGCAACGTGCGTTAGTTGCCCTTCGCCTCTTCATGCAGTCCCTCGCGAAGTGATTGGGCCCATTACATTCATAGCATGTGACAAGTGGGCCCATGTCTGGGGAAGAACGGGGGAATCTGGGAGGGCTGCACCGCAGCGACGACTGGTTCCCTCTCTGCTGTCTCGTCCTTTATGATTGCCCGAGCTCCGGGCCAATAGCTCCTCGAGAGACATATCATCCGCCCTGGCCGAGGACCGCAGGAGCCTTTTCACAGGATCAGGAAGCCCCCGCACGAACACGCATGCCATCGCACTGTCTGGCACTCCTCCAAAAGGACGGAGAGCTTCCGTAGATCAGCCAAATATACATCTACGGTCTCACCCGGACGTAATATACGTGCCTCGAATTGTTCGTATGCCGTGAATTTATCAGGGGCAAATGCTGTCATCAATGCTCCCTTGATTCGAGCCACGTCCGATTTCTCTTCCGTAGATAGTTGCTGGTAAACCGCGAATGCTCCCCTGGTTAAGCGAAGGGGGATGACACGATCAAGCCGCTTCACTCCCGATAGGTCGCACACCAATTCCAATTTCTCGAGCCATTCAACCACAGATCCAGTCCCGTCAAACTCGGGAATTATCTTTAAATCAAACCGGCCGTCCATGTTTGCCGAAATAGCTTGTCGTATGTCCAGAAGTCGCTTTCTGTCTGCAATCCGTCTAGTCTCGCCGAAGCCTAGAAAAGCAGTGGCCTCCCGTCCACTCGCCGGGTTTTTAATCGGTAGCGTGGTTCTCTTATGCAAATAAGTCTGCTGCATAAAAATGGCAGTAGGCGCACGCGACCGACTCTCAGAGAATGGTTCGACACGCGAGGCAACGAATTCGCTTTGCTCCTGGTAAGTCACTGTCAATACCAAAATGAAGTAAATTTATTTCTCTTCAAAATTCTATTGGTTGATTGATAAGTTTCATAAGTAAAGTCTCAAATCCTATAGAAACAACTTTTCGGTCTGTTAAAATAATGAAATATGTTTATTTTTTTCCAAAATTATATGTTTATTTTTCAACATTTCTTTTAAATATACCAATTTACTTTTTCATTACATCCGTGGAAATACTTTCTGGTTGACCTTTGACTCAGTTACGCGCTGTAATATGAACTTTGATATGGAATGAAAAATGTTGACCTTTCATCGCCTCATTGATATCGAAAACAGCCTGATGTCTGATGGAACCAAAGCAGATCTACAAGAAGGATTTGGATTACAATTGTATAAGTGTATATTTTAAGAATCCAAACGTTTTCCTCCGTTTATGGACGGCAATTCAGCCTTGCGTTAAAGTGATGCAAAAATTCAATTTTCATTCCTTACTTTATGGATGCGTTAAGTTCTCGCAAGATTTGATTACATCTGGGAAATTTGATTAGTGAGCAAACCTCTTCGTCTTTTATATGTTGTGTCGTTTCAGGACTTGGCCGATCATAGCATTCCACAATTTCTCGTTCGTTGTTGTTGTGTGCCCCCTAACCATCCATCCCAGTCCCTTTTCAGCCATCGATTTACATAAACGCTTCAGGTGGCTTTTTCACTGTTTCTCCCGGTTCCTCTTGTCTTCCGTATGTCTTCGAAGCGTTCAGTTGTTGTCCTTTCTCATTATATGTTCCAGAAATTTCGGCTCATTCCGATTGTAAGTATACGCGTCCTTTTCGTTTCTATTTTCCTTAAAACTTTCTCTTTGATCGCACATTCTACCCAAGGTATTCTCAATATTCTCAACATGATTCTCTCTCGCTTCAAGTCTCGTTTAAATCACAGCTCTATGACCCCATTCATGATATTTCTAAAATCTTACGCGAACGTAGTTTACTCTTTCCCAGGACACTGCAGGTGAGCGAAATAAGAACTCGCGAGTGACCTACTAGACACTACTGGACACCATGAAACAAGACGGGCTGGTCGCCCAGCAATCACTTATATTGACCAGCTATCTCATGACACAGAATGCCATCCTAAAAACACACACATTTTTCTGAGCTGAGAATTTTCAATATTCTTGTATTATTTCTAACCTGGTATCCTCAGCATCTTTCTGAAATGTGGTTCTACAGAAAGATGCTGAGGATAGCATGGGCCGAACATGTGAGCAACAACGATGTTTTCGAGAGAATGAAAATAAAAAGGACACTGCTGGCTAGCAAAACAAGAAATCGTGAGTGACCTAGTAGACAGTACTGGACTCCTAGCCATGGAACAAGACGGGTTGGTCACCCGGTAATCACCTATATTACCAGCTATGACACAGAATGCCAACATAATCACCTTCCGAATTTGATGCTGGGCCGTGATCGTTGGCCTGATAGATACATAAATGTCCCAGCTAGCTCAACCGAATAGAAGAATTTCAGTACTGTCTACTGTGATTCTAAGAATTTTTTCCTACTTCTTAATAGATTTTTAAAACTTTTTGAAGTCATCCTGTGTTTCATTTCCCGTCTTCTGTAGATCGTTAAACTTGTGTACTTCTTGTTATTGATGTCTCCATTTCATAACTTACAACTAGAGTTGTTTGTCAAGCTAACGCCATACATTCTCTCTTCTAACAGTTAATAGTCCTTTCTTCTCGCTTTCTTTACTACCTTCTCTAAGGCTACATACAGTTTCGTTTTTTAGTCTGGTAGGTATTAAAGCTAAATTTATTCCACTGCTTCATATGTAATGGGACTTAGTACACGTAACTAACGAACTTTATTACTCTCTATGCTTACAGTGGGAACTCGCATTTGAAAAGGATTTTATATATTTCTAAATATACACCCTTGTTCAAATTAATTGAAACAAAATGGATAATTCCGTTATTTACTTTTTTTCGTATTTTTCCACTGTATATGTTAGTACTTTGTATGTCCATTCCACGAAGTCGTTACTTGCAGATTGACCACAGATTCTCGATTGGATTTAAATCAGTTTCCGAGCCAGTCGATAGTACTTTGATATGCTCACGGGTAAGGCTTGCCAGTGTCTTCTTGCAGCGTTACAATTTTCGCACGCTTACTTGGAGTAACGTCCATCACAGACAATGGCCGTGGGACAACTAAACGACAGTCGAGACAATAGTGTCTGGGCGTGATAAAGTCTGATGCAATCACGTATGACAATATTTTTCAAGGCTAAACGAATTTCATTATGCAGTCCGAAAATAGATTCATATTACTTCACACCGCTGCAAATGGTGTGAGAAATAAATAGAAATCGATTACACCCTATCACTCCAGTGGGTCTAAAACTGACCGTATGGTACAAGAAAGGAAACTAAAGCGGTTGTTTTAGTTAATTTGCACAAGGGTGTAGGTTAAATCTACTTGCATTTCCACTATTAGCAAGGCCACACGGTAGAAGTCCTCACATAGAAATATACCAACATAAGAATATATTATGACATTCTGAAAACTTAAACAGAGATTTCATGGGGTTTGCTGACAATTGCTCGTTGTGTGTGTGACAAGGAAGCCTAGGTGTCTGCCTTGAAAATGAACGTCCAGAAATAAAGATTTCTTTTTGAGATAGAACACTAACCAATAGTAATGCTAGGAGATACGTAACGGACTCACTAGGGACATTGTCGTTATAGGGATTTTGATCATCTTCATTCTCGAAGCGTTAACAGACATCCATGATACTTTTTACGACAAAGACTCATTGAAACACGCACACACACACACACACACACATTTCATATAGAAAACAATATTTTAGTATTCATTTCTGAGCTGAGAATTTTCAATATTCTTGCATTATTTCGAACCTGGTATCTCCAGCATATTTTTCAAATGTGGTTCTACAGAAATATACTGAAGAAAACATGGTCCGTCCGAACATGTGAGAAACAACGAGGTTTTCGAGAGAATAAAAACAAAAAGGAAACTTATAATAAATATCAGGAAGAGCCAGTTGAAATTTCAGCAGTATACAATGAGGAAGGAGGGCTTGGAAAATCTGATACTCACGGGGCAGATTGAGAGAAAGAGGGACAGAGGAAATCAGCGCGTAGCATACTTCATGGGCTTGAGTAAATGGATGGTAGCACAGGGCTTAGGAGAAATAACAAAAAAGACAAAACTTATAAAGAGCTACAAGGTATAGGAAGATGAGGAGGGCCATGATCGCCTACGTCTTGAAAGGGCACGACACATGAAAGAAGATAATAACTGATATCACTGGGACAGCATATCACAGTTATGAAGAGATATTCCACATCAGCCAATCAATGGACACCTGATGAGGACCAGAGTGTACTTGGTTGAAACGTTGTGTCTATGATAACATCCATATAATCGAAGAAGAAAAATAGTTTGAAATAACACAAGAAAAATAGATTAACGAAAGAAAGATTTTATAAATTTTGAATTGAATGCCAATGTTTCCGGTATGGAAACGGCTGATCTGACTATGACCATTAAACAGAATATGAAAAAAATAAATAAATAAAATAAAAAAAATAATAAAAAAAAACAGCTGAAATTTCTTGGATACATAATGAGGAAGGTGGGTTTGGAAAACTTAACCTTCACAGGGCATACGAAGAGCAAGTGAGATACGAGAAAGCAATGAACCACTTACCCGTCGTGCTTGCGTGAATGGCTGTGGGAAGGGAAGATAGAAGAAAGAACTGCTAAGGGATAGGAAGTTGTAGACAGCTACGATCGTCTCTATCATGAAGAGACTCAGCATATCGCAGAACACACCAGTTCATCACATAAGTTCAGGGCTGACGGTCCGATCTCATGATCGCATGAGGTTGGCCTGACATCAAGTACTTATTAGCCAGTCCTCCGGAACCTTAGAGGTCAAAGCAGGCGTTCCTCGCATTCGCCCCCCTCCCCGCAGGCATCCCTTGCATGCGTCTTAGGGCCAAACCTTTTTTTGATCTACATAAATGATCTTCCTGAGAATATACTCAGATCATTTGTAAACATCTATGTCAATGATACGACAATATACGGCCGCACCTCTAAAACTCCCGATGGTCAGAGATTGTCGACTGATCTCTCTTCTGATCTTGCACAAACTACCCAGTGGGGTAAAAACTGGCTGGTTACATTCAATGACTCGAAGACCAAGCTAGTTACATTCCATCATCTCCGATCTGATCACAAATATTACCACCAATCAGGATGAACGGAGGTCCTCTCGGGGAATGAACATGCCTTGAAAGACTGTTGGGTCCCAAACTCACACACAACCTCAAGTGGAACTCGTACATTCGATATGTGGCTAGGGATGCAGGTAAAATGATCGATGCCCTGTGCGGCTCTAGTCAGTACCTGACTCCTCTTGCTATCTTCTATCTTTACAAGATCAGGCCAAAAAATTGACTACTGTTGTCATATTTGTGGGTGAGCTGCTCAGATCTCACTCTTCAGGCTTGACAGAATACAAAAGCGTCTCCACCCGCCAACCTCTCTCCCCACAGGCGGGATGTGGCAGGCCACTCGATGCTCTACCGCTGCATCCACGGAAAGCGCTCGGGCGATCAACATTCCCTGGTCCCTACAAGTCAAACCTTCACGTCTAGGACACGCCACGCGACTTCCATAGTAGCAAACCATTCACAACTGGGTGTTTCCCCGATCACTACAATCTTAATCTCTTCAAGGTTAGGGTTAGCCGTTATCTTCCATTTCCACTAACACAAATGGCCTGTAGACATACACCTCTACCTTGAGTGGCCCCCGGACCTTGTAAAGGTAGAATCTCGCTGTAAAAGACAAAAAACTTCCTCTCTCTGAAAATTATTACGTTGTATGTATAATAATAACAACTACATCAACCAAGATGAAAACAATGATTCAAAATAAGAAGAGAATATAGGAAAGAATAATTTTGTTATTTATTCGGGACTGAGTTCACGTCCATGTCTATCCGGAAAATTACGTGTATACAGAAAAGCATCAGATTCCTCAAAAGCAATTCACACCCAAAAGCACACACGCACATCCAGGTTAATTGACATTGAAGCAAATGTCTGGCGCAAAGTAAAAGTATTTCGAATTTACATTTTCTCTTTTTTTCCCGAATGTCGCTGAGCTTGTGAATATCAAACCGAAAGAGAATTACAAATGTTCATAAATGTTGCGTTTTGCTGTTCATTGATTTTAAAGTGACTCATCCCAAACAAAATCGTCGCTTGGCGCATCCACAAAGAGGCTGGCCAACGAGTTTCTAGGACACACACTAAAATAACGTTTATTGAATAGCCGACTGGAAGGAAGGCAGGTTGGAAATATTCGTCTCCTTTTCCTGTTTCCATCTTCCATCGTTCATTCAGGAAATTCCTCAGGTTTTGAACCATTCTTTCAGACTATCAAGCTTTCTCCAAGAGCCTTGAGCAATTGAAACAAATACTTGATTATCTATCTATCTATCTATCTATCTATCTATCTATCTATCTATCTATCTATCTATCTCTATTCAATATCTATTAATCTATCTATTTCTATTCAATATCTATCTATCTATCTATTCAATATCTATCTATCTATGTATTTAATTCTATTTAATATCTATCTATCTATCTATCTATCTATCTATCTATCTATCTATCTATCTATCTATCTTTTAATTTCTATTCAATATCTATCTATCTATCTATCTATCTATCTATCTATCTATCTATCTATCTATCTATGTATTTAATTCTATTCAATATCTATCTATCTATCTATTTAATTCTATTCAATATCTATCTATCTATCTATCTATCTATCTATCTATCTATCTATCTATCTATCTATCTATTTAATTCTATTCAATATCTATCTATCTATCTATCTATCTATCTATCTATCTATCTATCTATGTATTTAATTCTATTCAATATCTATCTATCTATCTATCTATCTATCTATCTATCTATCTATCTATCTATCTATCTAGAAGTAAACTATTTATAATAACAAATATCGTGTTTCACCCCACACCTACCAAAAAATAACTAAGAGAAAACAAAATATCGAAACAACAAACAAACATAGAAATTAACAAAAACTGGTTGGCTTATTTATTTTTGGGAGATAAAATCTTTAAGAGAATCATTCGTTTTAATTAAAGTGTTGAGTATCAAGATCTCTCTTGATGCCGAGATCATTAATAATAAGAAATAAAATTCAATCTTCAACGTACGTAGTAAAAGTGGATACAGATATCCGTGAAACACCCTGTCAGGATAGATATGTGGGGAGGAAAAAAAAGGTACTTATTATTTTTAACTTTCTCAAAAATGGATTCATTTGTGTTGGCCAGATAAAATTGGTTAGGTGGCAGAAGGAGAGTTTAGTCTTAATTAAGTTGAAAAAAATATTAAATGTGATATATTTTGTTGTATTTTCAGAAATATTGAAGCTGGAAGAAAATAAATACGTTCGGCATATTCTGGGAAAATTATGGATAAAGTACCGTATATAATGGAACGTCTCTAAAATAGTTTGCAAAATATCGTTGGAGAGATTTCTCGCTGAGCGATATTTAATATTAACAGACATCAAATAAAGAAATTATTTAAAAAATAGTTAAGCTAAAACTGGGAGATTGATAATTCACTCAAAATGCTTTAATCTTCTTCTATGCGTCCTCTCCCTTCAGACATTGGCGATGACGGCTCTCCTCAATTTCCTATTCTCTGCAGCTCTTAATAGATTTCGTATCTTTCCTAAACCCTTTTCTACAACCGATTTACAGAAGTTCGCTCGGTAGGTTATGTGTTGTCTTCCTCTTGCTTTCAATCTCTCTTGTGAGTATCAAATTTTCCAAACCCTCGTTCCTCGTTATGTGCCCTAGAAATTTCAACAGTCTCTTTCTGATGTTAAATGTAAGCGTCCTTTTCGCTTCTATTTTCGTTAAAACTTCGTCGTTTCTCACATGTTAAGTCGGTGGTGAAAATCAGGGACATCATCTTGGTTATATTAGTCGCTTTGATGTGTGGCTTCCAAATAATTTTTAATTTCATAAACCGAGAGAATATATTTGGTTACTTTATGGCAAATGGATGAAATATGGATTAAGATAAGGAGAAAAGAATGAATATGTCAACAATTTCTTATGACTTTTCTCTTTTCATCTTTCTTTCTTTTCTCGATTTTTCTCTGTTGCACACACGCACATATGTAAATATAATGTTAGAAATTCGATACATTGAGTAAGAGTGCTCAATATTAGAGATAGTGCTTTTATAGATATAAAAAAGCGTGGACATGTCTGAAGACCAGTTGAGCTGTGTTTGTTGATTTTGTTTAACGGTGTATATCTCTATGGGGTTATTTAATGCCGAAATCTAAATATTTTGAACGCAATTTTATGGCGTCAAGTGAATATATTTTTTACATAATTTTATACTTCGATTAAAGGTATCTTTTTTTTTTTTTAGATATACAGTTTGTTGATCATAAAATATATTGATGAAAATTTTAAAAAATGTATTTTTATTTTTTTTAGTGTCGTTTTGCTATAAAAATATATTGCTGCTCATAGCTGGGACCCTAACATGTGTTAATACTCTGCGTCAGGGTGAACCTGGGAGCAACATCTATCGAGAGGTTGTTCCAGGTTCCTCAAAGCCACAAATCTGCCGGATGTAGTTTATCGTCATACCCAGGACGACTTAAGCTGTGAATCTGACAGCCACCAAACAGTGTTAATTTTTACGCCCTCTCCTTCTCTCTCTCTCTCTCTCTATATATATATATATATATATATATATATATATATATATATACCCAACATAAAGAATTGACAAAGTTTGCAATAAACAATAACAAGAGAAAGAAAAGAACAGGAGAAAAATAATACTAAGCAAACAATATATGCAAATATATGCAAATATATGCAAATATATGCAGGCAAAACAACAGGAATAGGGCTACAAGTAAGTTCAAAAACTAAAAATGGTGTCAACACATAAAAGGGATATACAGACAAGCGATCGCAACGTTCTAACAGCAAGACAAGAAATTACAAGAATGTAATGGTTGAGGCCGAGAAGTTGTCTGTTTTATTGGCCAGGAAGAAATCCCAGCATGCATCTGTATGATTTGTCTATAAAACTGGTGAGGGGCTTTGTTTTTGAAGTCATTCTTATTTGGTTTGGAGACAGCTGCTAGCCATATTTACACTGAGTCTGTTTTCATTATCCGACTCAGGGGTTGAACTGACAATTAATATGTCATTAGATTTGCGAATCAAACTGAATTAGCAGAAATTGAACAAAGCTAAAAAAAGAACACGACGAGATATCCCGAGACATGGCCAGCAGAAAGGGAACAGCGTAATCTTTTGATTAAATAAAGGGTTCAGTTCGAAATTCCCCGTTGGTTACCCGGATCGACATAAAATCTACAATTGGGGAACGAAACTCGTTATTCTCCTCCAACAGTGCTCATATTAACTGTTTGGTCTCCCGTAACAGTGAACTAAGCGAAAAATGAACACGGATAATACGTCACAGCTTATGTCAGACGCCATTTTACCAGATTTTTGGTTAGATACTGTCAGTAATGAGGCCAACAAAAATTTGGACTATTACCAGGAAGGTTAACGCCATCCACTGATAACATCGTAAGGGGACATAATAAAATAGAAACATTACTTTCAGTGCGACCTTCGTATTATAAGGATCCGGCTTGGGTTTGTCAGTGTGTTTTAGTGTAACTCAGTAAAAATGACACTAAGTAGCGTATTTTCTTTAGATCAATATTAATAAAATGTTATAAGTTTAAGAATTAAATTAATTTATAATTCAGTTTGAAAATTAATAATAATATTGTAAGGTCTGTGAGCATTTGCGATCAACCCGATAATAATGATTTGATTTTTATTTTATTTATTTATTTTTTTAAGTTAAAAATGGAATCATATTAATAATAACAGAATAAAAGAAATTATTTTTTATAATACTTAGGAGGTAAAGTTATCTTTTTATGAACCAGTTTATGACATGTTTTCCTGGAAAAATATATTTTTTACAAAATAAACGAATCATTATCTCATAGCAATGCAAAAATGGTTTTATTCAAAAATTGTCAATGTTTCATTTTTTTCTTTCATCAAAAGCATTTCGAAATGTGGTAAAAATTTTTCTAAATAAAATGATGTTGAGTTAAAAACATTTAACACTTCGACTAAGTACATTAAATTTTAAATATAGTTGGAATTTGGTTAATTACATAGTGCTCTCCCCTTATTTATTTACAAAGTATAATAATCTATAAATATAGACAATTTATAGGATTTAGATTATGATATATTTAATTATGATAACGTGATGTCGAGTGATTCTCGTAATAAAATACATTCTGTATCGCTAAATGTCTAACTTTTTACCAAGTCGATTCCATTTAAGTTGAGATGTTGACGGCTTTTCTGTGTCTAGACACGAGTTGTTTTGATTTACATTCTTTTAATAAATTCCATTTTTCATCAGAAGCGACTACCATTTCCCCAGCTGATTTACATTAGTCTGAGACGATGGAAGTTGTTATGGAACTAGACATGATTTTTTTTATTATTCTCATAACAAAATACATTCTTCATTGAAAGTGACTTATTCCCCATGAGGTTCAGTTCAGCTTTAAGCGGCGAAAGAATGTTTTTCGATTGAGCTATAATATTCTTCATTTTGAATTCTCGTAAGATTATCCATTTTTCCGTTTATCAGCGGTGACAATTTGCCCAATCCTGTACGTTTAATTTGATTTCCGATGTCGAAGGTTCTTCTGGATCTCGGACATAATGTTTTACGTTCGAATTTTGGCAGTGGATCGATTTCTCATCGCCAATGAACACACTGTATTAATGTTTCGATGAAGAAGACATGATTTTAAGTCTTGTCAAAACTTTCTTTTCGTAGTTTCATGTGGAACTGATTACTGTAGCCTCAGATTTTGTCACCTTCTCCCGTTGACTGACAATATAAGCAATTAAGAGTTGAGCAAATACAAAAAGACTAAATCTTTCAGAATCATGGTGTAAAAAGTGACAGTGGGGACCTCATGCATCAGTGTCATAATTACCTTCTCAATATAAATTAGGGTTATAAAGAATTTCCGTATGCGACAATGAAATATATTCTTCAAAAAATAAACTACAAATAGATTTTACAAACCATTGGTTGCAATGACATGTTTCCAAATATCAAGTAACACTTCGATACCCCGCAGGTTTTAATAATGAAAATGTTTTCAGGTAATTTTCGAAGCTAATTTTCATTAGAGAAAGAATTCGACATTTTTTTGCCATAACTGGTTGTTGTATGGTCAGATTAGAGTGAACAAACAGAAACGAAAACTGAGACTTTTCCAGTTACATCTTCGTTAAATGTATCCTTACATCAAAAATCTAGAAAAGTAATACTTGATTGTTGCATGGTCAGATGAATACGATCGTATAGAATCGATCGAGTTGTGAAACATTTCCTGTTTCAATTGCTTGCAATGAAACAGAGCTATATGTTACATGGTCATAAATAAGATGTGAATAAAAACGAAAATTTACGAGAGTTTTTCTTGTACGTCGATATGACCAGACTCGCGTGAGGGTTTCCAAAAAAGAATTGTGTTTTTGCATCTCATCTTAAAATTGGTTGTTTGCAGGTCAAAATATTTGCACCTGGCTGCAGTCCTGACAACCCAGGATCTGGAAGAGCTGACTAAATCTGCCAGTGACGAAGAGTGCTATCGACTTTGGATCGTCTGTCACAGTGAAAGAGGGGAGATGGTCAAATATTTACGTAACAACGCCATGACACAAATTCTTAACTTACTGTATTTTCAACTAATGAATAAACATACTTTTCATATAATTAACTGTACACAGATGCATAATAACAAAATATGCATAGAAAACTGAAAAAAAAAATTCAGCTAATGGAAATAAATCCCATTTATCCATTTTTCGGTAAATCGAATTTTCTCAGTACAAAAAAATAAATACTGACAACATATCAGATGGTAGAATGGATGCCACAGCATATCAAAATATTTTGGAAACAAATTTAATGATTTCAGTTGAAAATCTTGAACTTCCTCCTGATTGGATCTTCCAACAAAATAATGATCCTAAGCACACTGCAAAATCTATATCAAGAAATGGCTTGAAAATAATGATTTCAAAAATCCGTAACTTCTTGATTGGATCTTCCAACAAAATAATGATCCTAAAATAACTGCTAATAATGAAGAAATGGCTTGTTGAAAATAATGTAAATATCTTGAAATGGCTAAGTCAGTCCACAGATTTAAACCCAATCGAAAATCTGTGATGCTATTTGAAAATTCAAATCCAACCGGGAGTTCCTACAAACATCCCTGATCTAAAGACCATATGCGAAGAAGAATGGAACAAAATACGAACTAAAATTTACAAATCATTAATTGAGAACTACAAGAAGAGGTTTGATTGCTGTAGAAATGAATAATAGCTATTCTACAAAGTATTAAATGAAGACTATGTATTCTTTTTTTTGTATTGTACGAATACTTTTTTCACTCATTAAAATGGATAAATGGGATTTATTTCTATTAAATCAAACTTTTTTTTCTGAATTCTATGCATAATTATACATGTGTGCATAGTTAATTATATGAAAAGTACGTTTATTCATTAGTTGAAAATACAATGAATTAAAATTTGTACGTGTACGAATATTTGTTTCCCCCCACTGTATATTCACTAATATATATATATATATATATATATATATATATATATATATATGGAGAGAGAGAGAAAGTGAGAGATTTTTATAATATAGCCACCATCGATTGGGCATGAGTCCACTAGATGCATAGATCAGGTGATTGTAGTTCATGATGACCATATATGATTTCTCTCTCAGTCAGTTATCTATCTATCTATCTATCTATCTATCTATCTATCTATCTATCTATCTATCTATCTAAACCTATTCATAATATCTATCTATCTATCTATCTATCTATCTATCTATCTATCTATCTGTGTGACGCACCAGCGTATCTATCGAAGGGATAACCAGGCTGATCAGGCCCAGGACCGAAAGGTCCGAAGGGATCGAATCGATGATCATAGCCGGTACAAGACATTGCGCCCTGCAAAAGGAAAATGTCACGAAAGAGTAGCCGGCTGAAGGTTTTCACGATGATATAACCGTTGTGTTTCTGTCACCCCCGTGCGAAGTGTGACGTCATTATGAGCCAGGGGACTATCATAGACAACACGAGCGCCATAACATTCCTCCTGTTCAACTGGTTACTTATCAGAAACTCGCAATCCACGAGAGCCGATTTCGAATTCCAGTCGAATCCATATATACGCCTATATATATATATATATATATATATATATATATATATATATATATATATATATATATATATATATATGGGCGATGTTGTGATCAAAATAAAATTCTTTTCGTTTTTCATTCAAAATACTCAAATTTTAGGAATACGTTTTCACAACATCGCCCACGTGACGACGACGTAATCATATTTAAACGGAACGCTGATCTTATAAAAGATTTCAGTTATCTGTTTGGATTGGTATTGCTTTTATGTCCATCGTCTTTTTTCATGTTGAATTGTATATGGTCTATGTTAATTATGTTTTATGTATATGTCCTGAAGATGGTCTATTAGACCGAAACGTCCGACGTTAACATTAAACATTAAAACAGCATAATCGCATATTAGGATTTTTGTTTTGTTTTTTCAGCATATTTTCTTCATATATATATATATATATATATATATATATATATATAATACCCATATATATATATATATATATATATATATATATATATATATATATATATATATATATAAAATACCCAGTTACTCATTTACTAGAACACCCATCTGCTAGGGCGGCTAGTCAAGCCCAGTTTCAGTCGCCTACTCAGGTAGATTTGTGTCCGTTCAACATTCACAAAAGCCATCGGTAGATTATGCTGACCGGATCGTACTTACAGTTTCTTGGGAGAGACCGCATAACCTGGCATGATCAACATTGTGAACAACGTCGGGGTTGCTCAAATGCTCGGTCACGATTTCTTCTGGCTTCTAGCTAATGAAATTGTCGACGGCTTACAAACAGCTTCGTCTAAACAATTTCTCTATCCGCTTTTCACTCAGTTTCAATATTTCTTTCCAACAGTGTCGCACGGGATTAATAACATCAAGAAGACATTTTGGAGAGTTTCGATCCCGAATCACATTGTCGGAAAGCAAACTTTCAAGCCATATACATTTAGGTGTCTCATAGATAGACTTAACTCCATCCCCAAATTGACTAGCTTATATTTTATCATGATGGCTATTTCCCTCAGATGATTAACAGCACTTCTTTAAATAACGTCGAGCTTCTGTATTTCAGTGTCTCTGTGTTTCTATGGGTGTCCAAACTGCACAAAACGTAAATATAATGGAATGATTGTCCTGGCATATGACATACGTTTCTTTTTGTAACTCCAGGTTTACGACAAGTGTTATGGGATTCGGTATTTTTAAATGTCATGTCTCTTCCGAACGCAGGCAAAAATAGATCTCCACAGATTCCCTTTTCTATTTCCTTTTGGGGGTAGGTAGTGGAAAACGGTTTTCTGTTGATTTTTTTTTACCCCGACTTTGAATTCAGGTTTGTACTTCTTCTAAACTGGTTGCCAGCAAAGGCTAGAGATACAGTGCACCTGCTATTTGGCGGCGGGAGAAGATTAATTCATGATCGCCAAAGTGACATTAACAATCTAAGGTGGACGTTAAACCCGATTATCCGAATCCCAGTTCCACGTGAATAACCTTTACGCTACCCGCGCCCGTTGAATGTGCGGGGAAGCTCAATTGATTGCTGATCGGAATGAGAAATCATGGATCCAAGATCGAATTCCAGTTGTGTTCGTTACATCCACTTATATCTCGTCTCCCACCAGCTATATAATAAATGGGACAGAATAGGTTCTATAGCCTTGGATGGCAACCATTCTAGACATGGTGAGTCGATTGAATCACCCATCTTTTAGCAAACCTGGGTCAATTCTTCTAGCATGAGACAGAAAAAGTTTACTTATTACTCACGGTGAATGGAAAACAATTTACTAAACGAATAAATGGTTACCATCACCATAACAACATTGGAGTTACTTGCCCCTATTTTAGAGAGTATATCTTTTATTCACTTTTCACATTAACGATATTTTTAAAAATCGGTATAAATTTAGTTATTTGAAAAATATGTTAAAATATTCCACAAGTAATAAATCTACGTCTAATCGTTTATATATTAATTAATTTCTAAATAAATAATGGATGTTTATAAATAATGAGACATTATTGATATAGACATTATAGTATAAACTTTATATCGATAAGAATAATGTCGGATTATAAATGAAACTAACGGATATATAAAGTATAAAGTTTTAGTAATAAGAAATAGGTTTTAATGTATTAGAATGTAAAGTGTCTATCATGTTAGTCATCATTATCGTGATTTCACCTTCACCAAACAAGGATATTAAAGGAGGACCTGTACAGTGATTGACAAGATGTTCGTAAGACAGGTTTTTCAGCAGCGGGTGGAGAACAGGTGACTTCAGGTAATACCAATATTGCGTCACTGTTTTTCCCGCTTTCAGTCTGCGGTTAAAGCTAAGTAACACAGATATAAATGACCCCCAACACACATATAAAAAATTTATGAATTTCTATTTTATAAAATCCGACATTATTTCTTATTATAAACGGTATATTTAGTGGATACGTGTTTTTGAGTAAGCATCAGTTTTTTTTCTTTTACAGCAAGACACATTTTCTTTACGAACATTTTCGTTTACTCAGGCCGGTAGCCGTTAATTACATTATTAAGACAAGTGGAGTTTTTCATGGCTGGGGGAAATGCCACTATATAAAAAGTGAAGTAACAACTGGACTCAAGTTAATGAAACGACCATTTAAAGGATTATAAGTAAATTTATATAAGTAAATTTCTATCTATCTATCTATCTATCTATCTATCTATCTATCTAATTATTTATTCGAAAATTATAACATAAATATAAGAGCAACATTAGATTTTAACGTTTGTTCCAACTTAATATTTGGCCTTTCAATAAAAACAAAATAAATAACAAAAACATATGTATTTTTCCTCAGTTTCGACTTTAAATAATTTTATATTTTTTTTAAACTTAATACAGATTAAATTTAAAATTTAAAATTGGTAATTTTTAATTTTATAGTAAAATTTAATATTAATTAGTTTCTATTCTATTTTAGTCTAACCCTAACATTAAAGCATTAGATAATTATTATAACCAAGGCTTGTTGTCAAGTTTTTTGAATTCTTATATACTTGTATTTTGATTGGTCATTCCAGCTTATGTAACAGCATTTCCCCTAGCGAGGGGTGTTTGATTGATTTGGACCTTTTAAAACCCTTTATTCTACATTCAACACCATTATTTGATAATACACTAGAAGTGTTAAAACAAAATGGCTATTTTTGTAGTGATTTTATAACATATTTCTGTTATAATTTTCGAATAAATAATTATATTTGCTCTACTCCGTATTGAGCACTATTTTAAGAATAGTATTTTTTGGTTATTGGAATTTATTCCGTATATACCAATCCTATACTTGGATATCTATCTATCTATCTATCTATCTATCTATCTATCTATCTATCGTTTAATATTCGCTATACTTATGGAATAAGCGTTTATAAATATAAACAGTGACGACAAAGGAATCAACATTGCATGGTTTTGTGCTGCAGTTCTATCGTTAAAAAGAGTTTTGTCTGAAGATCGCACTGAAATATGAAACTGACTGTTACCATATAGTGTTGATTCATATATCCACATTGTCTTTATATATATGAGGTATCTCCTCGAAAATAGAAAACAGAAACAATTGCTAAGGTTTAAAATTAATTTCAAAATATGAAAAACCTTTCTTGAAGCTTTTATTTTAGTTTTAATTTGAAGCTAATAGATCAAATTGAATATTTCCAATAAAACAAAATACTTTGCTGTATTTCAAGAACAAATTTAAGACTAATATAAATTGTTTGGAAGGATTTTTGTTTCTAAAGTTGTTGATTAGCTACATTACATACATACAAGGGCACCTCGAGGCGGTGTAATGGTTAGCAAGCTTGTCTCGCTAGAACAATTAGTAGTAAGTTCGATTCTCACTGGGTGCCCCCTACTTTCGGCCTTGTGCCACATCTGAGCTACGCTTGGAAAATCACTACATACATACAAAGAATTATTAGACAACTGTTCTTAATCGTCTTCATCGCAATGTAATTCTTTCTATTAAATTTTTTCCCAAAACTAACATATACTTTTTTGAAACTTTATTTGAGCAAGATTAGCCGATTTAAAATATAATGAATCTGATCTGAAACAAGTGTTATTTACTTTAAGTTTAAAATAACACAGAAATAAATCTTTAAACCAAAAAGTAACTGAGTTTTTAATCAACAGTAGCCATGTCTTCGTGTTTGACGAGTGATAACAAAGTGATGAAAGATTTATTGTTGTTCTATGGAGACTTTATTTGTAAAACATAATTTAAGAAAATGACGTGAGCGCCTTTTCTTTGTAACTTTTTATGTACTCAGTAATCTTAAAAATATTGCAAAATATTTCCCTCAGTTTAATTTTATGAACGTTGACTTTAAATTTACTATAGTCATCGCTCTTATTTTCTGATAATGTCGTGTATGGTCGCCCATAATTTAAAAAATGAGCACGTTTATATATGTAGCAAAAATTCTTTTAAAAGTCTTGGTATTAGATGAATGGTATTAAGCTTTTCCATTTATGATTAGTAAGTTTTCACTTAATAATAATATCCTCTAAAAGGCTGAAATTAATTCTTTTAAGAGATTTTACTAATTAAAATGTAAAAGAAATGAAACAGTTCAAGTAAAAATTCATTATTCATCGGAAACATTTTTTCTTAAGACAAGAGTATCCTTTATAAATCTTATTTATAAAAGACATTAAAGAACTTCCCTAATTAAATAATATCTTAGTTTTATTGATTTTTATATTTTATGATTCAGAGCAGATTTTCTGTAAATGGTATTCCTGTTCGACAAAAACAAAATGATTACTAAATTTCTCGAAGGAGCTTTTAACTAATATATATATATATATATATATGAAGAGGGTGACATTTCACAAAATTAAATAATTGGGGCTAACAGATGTAAAAAAAAAAAAAAAAAAAATGGCGCAAGATTATCGAAAAAAAAATCCAAATGTAATTTAATTCATTTGAGAATAAGTCGTGAAAGTTTCAGTAAATTCAGACAATTATTTGATTTTTGCAAGAATTTCCAAATCAATATGTATTTTACCGAAAAAAGAATGGCAGTAGACATCTTTGGCCGACCACTAACGCAAAACCAAACAAGATTTTTAACCAAAATTTCGAATGTGTTAGAAAGGATTAAAATTTGAATAATATAATAAAAATTATTTGGTCTTTTCTCTTAATAATAACATAAAGATTTTGACAATGAAACTGTTTTTATTAAGTTTGGGGCCATTTTTTCATCACGCTGTGCGTTTTTTTTCATTTAGTATTGATTATTTTATTGTTGGTTATTATCAGGTTTACTTGTGTTTATGTGTGCGTTGATGTTTTTTTTATATCTTATACACACACACTTATTATGTATATATAGATATATATATAGAAATAGTACTGTATTCGAGGATATGCCACTATTAGGGCGGTCAGCCAATGTCTATTGCAGACGCTCTCTCAGGCACAGAGAACACCTGTCGCTTATATTGCAACTATGCTGCGAAGACATTAATTACAGTTTCTGAGAGAGCGTACTATCTTGTATGATCAACAATCTGAACAAGGATAGCGCGCTCAAATTCTCGTTCCGTCAACCAAATTTCACTCACAAGACTTGGTATGGTTTTCGTGGTGAGATTCGAATATGGGTCTCATAGTCAGAAATTGAAGATTTTAATCCCGCGCCCATATATATATATATATATATATATATATATATATATATATATATATAAAATTATTTATTTAAAAATATGATTCCAACTCGCGAAATAAGAGGTCTCATGTTATATATATATATATATATATATATATATATATATGCGTGTGTGTGTCTGTGTGTGTGGCTAGCGAGATAGTGAAAGGTGTTAGAACGTTCGTTTTCTCACCATGAAACCCGAGTTCCAATCTCACCATAAAAGGATTAGTTCCAATATATTATAACCACAATAATATTTTACAATATTATTATGATATAATGACAATAATATAACAACTTCTTTTCATCATCTAAAAAATAACAAACCAAAAATAAAAGGACATTAAAATGGCCAGTCATTAAAAAATAAAATGCTCCTGAGAAATTTAACCAAACTGTCAACTAAAAGGAAATAATTAACACAATTTTTAAGATCTCTCTCTCTCTCTCTCTCTCTCTCTCTCTCTCTCTCGTTATGCCGTGTTACTCAGTACGTGGGAGATCATGGCTCTCCCCACCTTTCTGCTCTTAGCAATACTTGTTCTTTTGTACTTGTTCCTCTATTCATCTGCTTAGACTTGTCAAGTAGGTTACGTGTTGTTTTCCTATAATTCTCTAGCCTTCGATGTGACATGTGAGTGTTAAATTCTCTAAGCCTTCTTTCCTCATGATCTATATCCAGAACTCCCTTCTCAGATGCTTTGACTATGGTACTTTTAATATTTGCCGCTTCAGTACTTGTCATGAAATCGAACTTTTACTGTCCTTTTATGTCCATAGCAATTTAACACATTTTTTGCGTTGTTTCTAGAAAAAAAAACGTTATTTTGCGATCCTTTAGTATCTTACTCAGCTTCTCCCTCTGTTACCACGTGTTTTTCAGATATTGCCAGATAATTGAAGAGAGTAAATTTTGAAGCTCTCAATTTGTAATTTACATCTCAGCTTCTCTCTCTCTCTCTCTCTCTCTCTCACTCTCTCTCTTATTGTTCAATAGTATGAATTTCCCCCTATTTTTACAGTTATCGTTTTCATCTCGATGTCAAATCCATTTTTCTTTTGTAGCAGCCATCAATAAAGCGTCATCTGCGTTGCGTAAAATGTTAAGTTTATGTCCTCAGATAATAAGTCTTCTAATTCTCTTAGAATAATCTCTCTATCTATATGAAATATTCTATTTACACTGTTTACATTGTTCGGACTATTGTCTTCATCTTTAGTGTCATATTCACGACGTTTCAGTCGTTACATACTACGGTCTTCGTCAGAATCTGTCGATAATTCTGAGATGATGTATTATAAATATTTACACTATTTACATTGTTCGGACTGTTGTCATCATCGTTATTGTCGTATTCGTGACGTTTCGGCCGTTGTGCGCTCCGGCTTCTTCAAGATCTGTCCATAATCAAGAAATGAGGTATTGTAACTATTTACCCTATTTACGTTTCTTTCTTTATGTTTATTGTCATATTCGCGACGTTTCAAACGTTTTACGCTCCGGCCATCTTCAGGATTTGTCTATATTTATGAGATGATGTATTGTAATTATTTCCTTTATTTTCATTGTTTTGACTGTTGTCTTCGTCTTTATTGCCATATTCACGACGTTTTTGGCCGTTATCTTTGTCAGGATCTGTCTATATTTCTGAGGTGAGGTATTGTAACTGTTTACATTTTTCGGACAATTGCCCTCATCTTTACTGACATATACACGACACTTTTCCAAGGACGCATGGCCCAGTTGATAAAAGCATTGATTAAAGTAATCCATTAACTTCACCCAAAGAGTTGTGAGTTCAATACCTGGCCCTAGCAGAGGTGAACAAAATCTTGGAGAATTGCGTTACTAAAGGGAATTAACTAAAACTGAGAAAAGGCGTTGCACGTATAACTAGAACAATCTACCCCAGTGAATGAAATAAGGAGATCGATCCGAAATTCTAACGTATATCGCCTGAGGAAGGCCGGAGCTTACAACGGCCGAAACATCATGAATATGACAATAAAGTTCAGGAGAACAGTCCGGACAATAGTATAAATAATCATTTTGCTGTGCAGATTAAATAAATTCGCTAACAAAGCAGATCCTTGTAGCAATGTTCTTTCTATTTTGGGTGCATTCCCAGCATTTGTTGTCTCGTCATATATAGGGCATTTGTTTCCAATACAGATTATTCGTATATCCTTTCCATGTAGATAAAGCTTTCCTAAGATGCGAAAACATTCTCCGCGTCGTAATTTATCGAATATCTTTTTGGAATCTAGGCAAAAAAGGGAACAGTTTTTCTATATTTGTAATGCTCGTTTTGATAGCATTAATACTATAAATAACGAATTTCTTTCTTGTGTAAAAATACATTTTTCTCTTTTTCCGATTTGATTCTATTACAAGATTTCTTTCAACGCAGATGTTGATAATTTTCCAAATGATAAAACTGTCTTGGAGATGTAGAACAACTTGAAAGTGGTTTTTATCCAGAACTGTCTTCCGTAAACTGAAACTTTGCTATCGTTAGTAATAGAGGCAAAATATTAAGTAAGCTGTCGAACTGCCAGCAAGGAATTGCGATTATGAATATGAAATTTTATTTCTGGTTCCTTGATGTTTGATATTCAAATTCGAGATTCTTTGAGGACGTGTAAATTGGCGTTATGGTTAACGAATCGGAAAACGAAATTAACGGATCGAGTTTGAAATTCCAGTGGCAACAATATTTGGCATTGTAGCGTCAGCAATTATTTTGACAATGATCTAGGGACTGGGTGATGGCCATTGTCACTGTCCCAAACCAAGATGATGCAGAGGGTGGAAATAACTAAGAGGCATATTAACAATTCAAATGTTGTCTAAAGTTATAAGATAAAGTCTTGTTATTATTCATGCGAACTGCAAATTTGTCTTTTTTATTTTTATTACATAATAAAGCGTAATAGCGTAAGGGTTAACAATATGAAAAATAGAACCGGCAATTTGGGTTCAATTTCCGCCTTAGACAATTCACTTTCCCTTTTGGGAAACGCATTAATTTATTCTTCCCTTCTTGGCGTTGATTGGTAACCCGTCTAGGAGTAGACCATCATTGGATTCAAAACATACATATTCCTCAAAACAATCAAGTGTAAATTTACTGACATGAATAAGGCTTCGATGGAAAGTCATGATTGACAGTGTTCACTTTCATTTTTTAGGAAAAGTATTAATTCATTTTTGCCTTGATTAGCAACCAGTCTAGGATTAAACCATCATTGGATTCAAAACGTGGAGAAGGCAGCAAGGAGCTACTTATTCCCTAAAACAATCATGGTAATATAAAATATATTGACATTAAAAAGATTTCTATGGCATGTCATGATCGGTAGGAAAACAAGTAAATGTAAGCTATAAATATTTGAGCAGCAAAAAAGGAGAGAGACGTAAAGAAGAGAAATTAAAGAGAGAGAGAGAGAGAGAGAGAGAGAGAGAGAGAAAAGCGACAAAGCAAAATAAAAATATCCACATCTATTAAATTTGAATACATATCTGACGCTGCACTGATCACACGCACTTTCGTTCACAAAATTGACGTGTATTCGTCACCTGAGAGCTAAGTCTTTTTTGGTCTTGACACTCGTCATGCGTTGAAGTAAAACGTTTTATAGTTGGAACAATGAATAAAATAATCTTTCTATAGGTCATGTTCATATGTCTATTTTAGCAGGACTGAAAGAAACGATTATATTTGCTGTTTAAATTCTATTTTAGAGATCTTTAACGGGGGTAGGACTTTTATCCACTCCACTCCACCAAAAAGATATTGACTGCAGAAATTTTGGAAAAGACGGCTTATCTCCCATAGAAGACAAATATTATTCCACAAAAAAAAAAAAAATGAAAAAAAAAAGATTTCTTCAGGTCTTCAAATCTTAACACAAAACCAGAATATCTCTCCATATTTCTGACATAAGGTATTGTGACTATTAACACTATTACACTGTTGTCCTCATCTTTGTTGTCATTCTCGACGTTTCAAGGACACATGGCCCAGTGGATAAAAGCATTGGTTAAAGTAATCCAGTCACTCAACCCAGCAGATGTGAACAAAGACTTGGAAAAGGAAATAACTCAAAATGAGATATTTGGAAGAGGCATGACACGTGGAACTAAAAAGGGTTCGGTTTGAAATTCTAATGAGCTGAAGAAAACCGGAGCGTACAACGACTGAAATGAGTGAATATTACAATAAAAAAAAATGTAAATAGTATAAATAAAAGCCAGAATCCTCTTTCCACAAGAAATAATTTTATTACATTTGATGTTGGCGTCACGTAGACGCTTATCTCTTTTTTTTTTTTTTTTTTTTACACATAGTGTTTCAGGTTGTCGATTGTTTTAAAATCATTTCACCACCAAGCAAGGTAAAAAAGCAGCTAGTACTTGGGGGTTTACAGGGAG
The DNA here is from genome assembly GCA_903632075.3 of Acanthosepion pharaonis. Taxonomy (NCBI): domain Eukaryota; kingdom Metazoa; phylum Mollusca; class Cephalopoda; order Sepiida; family Sepiidae; genus Acanthosepion; species Acanthosepion pharaonis. The sequence goes on along the minus strand of CAHIKZ030003327.1, from coordinate 3,371,816 downwards.
TGAATGTGAAAGAAAGACTGAGGGAAGATGAAGGAAAGGACAAAAGATGAACGGGATTCAAGAAGATAGAAGATGGCGATTGAGGTTGCATTTAAAATTTGTTAATGATTTCACCCCAAACGAGTTGGAAATACCGCTAGTACGCGGGGAGGGGGGTACAAGAAGTGAAAGTGAGAGAAAAGACTGAGTATAGGGAGGATTGAGGAAAGGATAAAAGATGAACGGTGTTCAAGGAGATAGAAGATGGCGATTGATGTGGCATTGGTAAATTTTCATTTTAACACCCGAGCGCTAATATCCCTTCAAATTTTTCCCAAATAGTCTTATTTCCGTGCAAATGTATATGCTGAACTCAAATCAACAATTAGATATTAAAGAAACCTACCTTTTTGGATGTTAACGACCCGAAAAAAATCGGACATTTTCCTGGTCTTTCGTCAGCCATTACCGGCTTATTGATAAGTAATTAAGCGCTGAATTCTGTCGGTGGACGTATACAATTTGGGCCTATTTACTCCCTTCACAGTAATTCCTTGTAGTTAACTTCCAAATTAGGGTTAGGTGGTTTTTTTTTTGGTTATTCTTTTATTCGTTTTTTTAAAGAAGAAAGTTACCTTTCAAATTAGGGTTAGGTGTTTTTTTTTCTTTTGTTATTCTTATATTTGTCGATGTTTACATATATTTGAAAGTCAACTTTATTCTTAAATTAAGTACAAAAAATCGCTTTACGGAAGCGCGTACTAATTTCTGAAAGAAAATAGTTCAGCAGTAAATGACGCTCGGGTGTTAAAATGAAAATTTACCGTGGCATTTACATTTTTGAAGATTGTAGCCTTCCGGGAAGCAAGTAAACGGAAGGGAGTTACACAGTCGGGAAGTGTCAGAAAGGAAACTGTTGTAGTATAAGTGACGATTTTATTTAGCTATTTGAACAGTAAAAGGATGGGACCTAGATGCCAATCTAGTAGCATGGTTGGTCGTGTCACCAGAGAAAAAAGCTCGTCAAAGCAGTTGTCATGAAAATATTTGTAGAAAAGACAGAGAGAAGTCAAGTCACGTCGTTGAGAAAGTGACTGAAGTCAAGATTGATTACATTACAGATCATTGTTTGGATTGTGTCAAGAAGCTCGAAATGAGTAGCAGGATCACCAGACCAGATATGGCAACAGTATTTAATGCATGGATGAATGGTAGATTTATAAATGTCCAAGATGGACTATTATTCGACATTCGTCACAGCGATGTGATTTCAGATGTCATACACTTCACAGGAAAGCTGTACAAATAACAGGTAAATTATTGTATAAAAAAAAAAAAACAAAAGAAAATGGTAGAATTAAATCTAAACATTCCATGGATATATGAAAATATTTTATCCCTTAATTTTCAGTTTATCATGGCCGAAATCCAAATGGGTTGAAAAATTTGGAGGACAGTATTACACACGTAGGTTATATTTGCCTAGAAAATCAGCATTTATAATCTGTGATTTTAACTGGGTTTGAACAACGACATTAGGCATTGATGAATGAAAAAACAAAACAAAAAAGCATGTAAATATTTGAACCATTGGACAAGTTAAATAATTAAAATCCTTTTACCAAATACCACATAGATATGAGAAAGGCTGTAGAATTGACAGGTTAATTACTCTTTAACAAAAATAACAAAACAAAACGATGACGAATTATATCTAGATAATCCATAGATAACTGCTTTATATCTTAATCTTTAGCTTAGCATAGACGAAATTCAAATAGGGTGATATTGGTGGTGTGGTATTATGCATACCTAGAAAATTAACATTCGAAGTCTTGGCTTTTAATTGTATTTTATCATCAGCTTTTGGCATCTTTGAAAAAAAAAACATCACTAAAAATCAATGAACAAAAAAGAAAACATGTAACTATTTCGAGTATAGAAGGCAAGGTAAACATTAAAATCTATTTACTGGATACCACGTTGACCTGAGGTAAGAAGGAGAATATAGCATTCAGAAAAAAAATACTAAAATTATTCACAAACAGATAAAGATATCTATCAGAATAACCATTTGATTAATTATATGATTTCCTATCAGACAATATTGTCTTCAATCTTATTCGTCTTTGCAACCCAGCAAAAGAAAAAACTCCTTTGTATCAGTCTATATTTCTGAGAAGAGATATTATGTATTGACCACATATGTAGAGAGAAAGGACATCACCGCCCTTTGTGGAATCAGGTTGAGATCATAGACAAAGAACACCATTGAAAAATTCGTAAACTTAAGGAATCAGCACATATACTAGGCCACAAAAATCTCCAGAGTCGACCAAGTATAGAAATGAATACAATATGGGAGCCAGTAATAAGGAGTGCCAGAGAAAAGCGATAATAACAACAAAAATTGCAATATGAGCTCTGGTAAAAACATGCGATGACAACAGCAAAAATTGCAATATGAGCACTGGTAAAAAATGTTACCTGAAGACATTAGGTTTATAATACCCAGAAATTCATACACGGATGTCCTCAAGGACACATGGCACAGTGGATAAAGGCGTTAATTAGATCCAGTGACAGGACCCAAAGAGTGTGATTTCAATTCCCGGTTAAGGCAGTGGGAAATTAACAGGAGATAACTGACATCCATTAAACATGGCACTAGAACAGTTTACCCCGTGAGCGAAATAAAGGGTTCAGTTCGATATTCCAATCACCTGAAGAAGTCCGGAGCGTACAACGGCCGAAACGTAATAAATATGGCGACAAAGATGAGGATAATAGTCCAAATAATATAAATAAAAAAAGCCTTTTATTAGTCGAAAACCTAAAAACGTTAGCGGTCATATTTTCCTACATACGTTTTTTATTCAATTATTTTCGAATGTTCACAAATATACACAGCAATATCAAATATCAACAATCAGATAAATAGGCGAATTGCGTCATCTAGGACATCGAGTTTATGAACATTTCGGCCGGTTTAGCCTACTCAACAGAGAAAGGTGTCTGATGTGTAGGCTTTGATGAAAGACAGTGCTGACAGAATTTAATTACGTTTTTAGAAAAAACGAAAAACTATCTTGTGTCAAAACCACGCTAGAATTATAATAGGAATGACTACTGAAGATAATCGTACTACTACTAATAAACGACTTACATTCAACCATGTAGCAAATCTATCAGCACAAAGAAGAGACTGTCTTCGAAAATAAAACAAATATTCTGGGATTTTGATGTCCAGCTCCAACAATTCTTCCAGCGGAGAAGACGTGATCTGAGCCTCGCAAACAAAACTACTCTCAGTTAACCACATCAAATCATTAGCTTCATCTACTGTGAGGAAAACAGGGTCACTGTGTCGACCCAGAAAATGTTTTCTCGTTAGGGTTCATCTTGTGCATTTCCAAATGTATCCTTTGTCTGTGCATTGAATATTGTTGCCCTATCTGGTCTGGTGCTCCTGTTATTCATCTTGAGGTTCTTGACAAAATCCAAAACATGATCTGTAATATAATCGATCCTGACTCTGCATCTCGACTTCAGTCACTTTCGCACCGACGTGGAGTGGCTTCTCTCTGTCTTTTCTACAAATATTTTAATTTATAAATAATTTCAAATATTTTCCTCAACATCCGTTGTTTCTCTCTCCTTCACACTCTGTAATGCCCCCTTGCATCTTGGTGGCATCCCCGCCTTGCTTGGGGGTGAAACGATTAAGAACAACAACAACAAAAAAAAATCAAACAAAACAGCCTGTACTAATCCAGATCCACTTGATAAGAAACAGGGAAAAATCGGAATGCTGCTCGGGAACATGAATTTTACCGGGGTACACACGAGAAGCACAACAACATCGAGCTTTCCTCATCTACTGATACTTATAGGTTTGCTTCGCTCAAGTCTATTTTTGAGAAAAAATTTCCTCCGTTCAACTTTGTGAAAACTTCCTCTGTACTAGGGAGAGGATAGTGATAATCCTTAATCGCTGCATTCAATCCCGTCGAGAAATACTCGTATCTCACCCGATTTCTTTTTCACGTAAACTGTAGGTGCGGCCCATTGACAATATTCCACCTTTGTCAATATACCGGTTTTCACGAGTCTATCCAACTCTTCGTCTATCTTTTCTAATGATGCGAAAGGTACATTTCTTTTCTTCTTGAAAATGGGTTGTATATTTTCTTTTAGTTCGATTTTGGCCGTCATTTTTTTACACCTCCCGAGGCCGGCTGAAAATACGTCGGGGAAACTCTCCTTTAATTTCTCCTTCAATTTCTCTGCCTCTGTCAATAACCTTTTCACTTTTTGGCCGAACTTATTTATCGGCAAATCCCAGAGGTCAAATTTCCGTATCCAGTCAGTTCCAAATAAATTTTCCGTATTTTTTAGAACATACATCTTTAATTTCTTGGTCATCCCGTTGAACGTCACATTTGTGATAATCAAAAAAAAAAAAATAATTTGATTTTTCTTCCTGTTACCGACCTGGCTATTTTATCTGTTCTCAACATGGTCGGTTTGTTTAATTTCTTCCACGTCTGTAAGTTAATAATGGTTAAATCTGATCCGGAATCTAATTGTAATCTGATTTTTTTGTTTAACATTTCTACTTGTACGTATTTTCGTATATTTATCCCGTCCGCTTGGTCAGTTCTAGTGACTCTTACTCGGCTTTTGTTTTCTTTCTTGATTCTACAGTGAGAACTTTTATGTCTCACTTTATTGCACGACAGATAAGTCTTATAATATTTGTACCAATGTAATGTCCCACAGCGATAGCATGGACTAGGTAGTGGTTTCTTCTGAGGTTTCATTTAACTTTTTGTAGTAAAATAATTGGTTTGGTTTGTTTTTTAGGAGGGAGAAAAACGTGTTTGTCGTTGTACTTTTGGTATGTGAGCGATGCCAGTTTCTTCGATATCTTTCGAGTCCTTTTTTACGCTTATACATCTCTGACAGTCCTCAGCCAATTTTTGTAGCGTCAGTTTTGGTTCACTCTCCAGTTTTGTTAGAATTCTCCGTCTGATCTCCGCATCTTTAGTCGAAACCAGGCGTTGGACGAATATCGAACTTTTAAAATTGTCAGGTCATCGCCACTGTTATGGTTGGTGTCCAAAAAATTTTTTATCTTTTATTTTCGCGTAGAACTTGTGTTTTTTTTTTCTCTCAATATTTCCGTCGCCTCTGTTATGGAAGACCGATAGCAAAAAGAGTTTTTTTTTATATATATCCGCGTAGAATTCGTTTCTTCATTACCCTCGTCGCCAATGTTATGGTCCAGGTTAGGAATAAGGAAGAACAACGCGAACACAAGAGTAAAATTAACGAAGATATATTACACGAAATAATAATACAAGATGTGGAAGGTGTTAGTATGACTGTGAACTACTATCGGCTCGACTCGATTCAACCCTCTCTCTTGAGAGGCGTAGTATACATAGTGTTAGGAAGAGTTCATTCTGTAGTTATAAATAAGGACCCATGACAATTGACATATTCACAACGTTTCGGCCGTTGTACGTTCTGGCCTTCTTTAGGTCACGTGGCGCAGTGGAAAAAGACGTTGGTTGGATCCAGTGACTAGACCCAAAGAGATGTAAGTTCGATACCAGGCCACAGCAGTGGTGAAACAAAACTTGGAGAATTGAGTTAAAGGGGAATAACTGAGACATTTGGAATATGCATGGCATGGGGAACTAGTACAATCTTCTCCGGTGGACGAAATAAAGGGTTCGGTCCGAAATTTCAATCACCTGAAGAAGGCCGGAGCGTCCAGCGGCCGAACGTTGCGAATATGGCAATAAAGAGGAGGATAACAGTTCAAAAAATGTAAATAATGAAAGTAATCACTTTATTTTTTTCTTTACTTTTTCTTTATTTTTTTTTTTTAAATCTCGCTCTTCTTTTAAGTGTTAATAAATATTGAGTTACGTCAGTCATTTATTATTATTATTATTATTATTATTTCCTCAATATTAATTTATTTGATAATTCTAGCATGGTTTTGAAAAGCTTAAGAAATATATGTACATCCGGACTGAAAATACTAGAGTGTAGGATTTTCTGATTTACTATTGTCGCAGTTCTCATTGGAATATCGGCATTACCACCGAACCTATAAACCTATATAGAGAAAAAAGGAAAAATTACAAATATCTAATCGCTTCAGACGTCTTCGTTGCTTGGCACTGCAAATATACCGCGAAAGGTGATCGCTATCAGAGGCCGTAAAACTTCATGCAGAAGACACATAATGTAAAAATCACCGACTGAAAAAAAAAAAAAAAAAAAACTGTACGAAGCAAAATAATAATAATAATAATAATAATAATAATAGGAAGAAGATTAAGAAGAAGAAAGGAAGAAGAAGATGATGAAAAAGAGAATATAATAATAATAATAGGAAGAAGAAGATGATAAAGACGAAGGAAATAATAATAATAATAATAATAATAATAATAATAATAATAATCAAAAGACCACAAAAAGAGAATGTGTTTTTTATTGACATGGCAGTTCTTCAAAAACTATAAAAAATACAAGGATCTTGAATTGGGAATTTCAAAAAAATTGGTACATGGAGACATCAATAATTCTAGTTGTAGTTGAAGCCTGCGGTTTGATTGGAAAAGGTTCCGATAGACTCATTGAAGGAATACCTGGTTGTCCACGCCTTAAAGAAATACAAAACATTGTACTCACAAGTACAGCTCACATATTACGAAGAGCTTTCTCTATGTAAAATTTGTCTGATCTTGGTTTTGTTTTCGTTTTATTTTATATAAAATTGATAAGTGGTAAATGCTATGAAAACATTTCTGACACTAAGTTTTTTGGTTGGGACCCGGAAGCATCTTTGTATACAGCAACAGCAATTAAGGAAAATAATAATGCATGTAATAATAATAAAAGGGTGAGATAATGAATATTTCTCGGTCTGTCATTTTACCTACATCATACCAAATGACCATAAATGAGAATTATTATTGTAAGCTTTTCTTGGTTTGGGCTGATAACTTTTCAGCATCCTCTCGTATTAATTCAAAATCAAAACGGGTTATTGCAGACAAAATGAAATCTATTCGAGGTCAGAGCAGAAAAACAGAGAGAAACTGGATATGAGAAAATAAACAAATGTTGGTGCATTTCTCTTTGACTGTTCAAGAGGTGTAATGTAAAGATAACAGTCGTGCCCATACTCATTGACGCACTGGTATCAATCTATGATATCAGCAGTATTGGAAAGACTGGACGAAATGAGGGCAATGTAAACCACATCAATATTGAAATTTGCAAGGAAACCAAAGTAACCCCCCCAAAAAAAATGTCATTATTCTGCAGCAATGATAATAATAATAATAATGCTAATAATAATGATATCCAATGACATATGTATTCACACACACACACACATATATATATATATATATTACATGAATCATTCATACAAAAAACAGATTACTGAAGTTAATGATATAAATGGCAAGAATACATCTTTTTAAACAAATTTATTAAAATTACATTGACCCACAAACCTCTAGATGAATGTTATGATCCCTGTCTTTAATAAATTCAACTTGTATAAGGTCTTTTTTTTGCTAGTACTTTCATCTGTTCATACAGACATCATCAGGCATGGAAATTGATTTGTTTTTTAAAGATTAGATGTGAATCGAAATATGTTTTTTAGAAATGTGTTATTGTTATTGTTAACTACAGAATTTCTACACAGTTAACAATAACACATTTCTATATATATACCTGTTATTTCGAATTTGAATTAATTTCAGCGATTGTTCGAGAACCGGTGTTTCAACGTATTATAGCTGCCATCCCCAAAGAGGTTGTGCGATGCTAGTATGAGGTCAATCATCAATAAAAAAAATGATTTAATTCAGGTCAACTATTGACAACAGCAACTTTATAATTAAGTCAACTTTGAATTACAATAAACAGCTTGGTCTATAGAAAATGTCAGCTGTATGCCTGATGGGGGTTCGTCCCGTTTCATCATCAACCTTCTTAGTATTAAAGAGTGTCATCAAAAAGGAAGTTGTCGAACATCTTTACAGAAATAAATTCTTAAGCGACAAACAGTATAAGTTCCGCCCCTCTAGGTCCACTGCTGATGTTTTAACTGTCATAAAATCAGTAAAGCGCTTGATAATAAACACATCCTGAGAGCGATCTCCTCAAATATCTTGGTCTTATTTCAAATTATGCCATAGGAGTATGAGACACAAACTCTCCATCTCTGAAAGAGTCATCTCAGTTATCAACTCCTTCCAAACAGATAAGTCTATAAAGTTTTAATAACTAGTGCTTCGAAGCCCATGAGATCATTGCAGACATTCGAAGGTACTTTTCTTGTTTTTTCTTCTGCTTCATAATAACGACTAGCCTTAGAACATTCTCAGATCATTAGTAAATATACAGGGTGACCACCCAAAATTGGCATTATTTTCTAGTCTGATAACATAACCAATTCTCGCTCAAATGATCTAAGATTTAAAAAAAAATGTGTAAAGGTGGTTGGAACGTCGAACTGAACCCTTTATTTCGCTCACTGGGGTAAACTGTTCTAGTTCCACGGGCCATGTTTGATGGATGTCAGTTATCTCCTGCTAATTTCCCTCTGAAAGTTCTCCACTGCCTTAACCGGGTATTGAACTCACACTCTTTGGGTCCTGTCACTGGATCTAACCAACGCCTTCATCCACTGTGCCATGTGTCCCCGTGTATTTTTATTCTTTTCTATGGGGGCTATGTGAAACAACAGGTCTATATCCCACCTCTTCTTACAAGCCTAAAAGAACTTAAGCCGGGATTCATTGAGACGCTGGAGAATGTTACGCAACACATGCTACAACTTGTCTGGCAGGAGCTGGACTATCGATTTGACGTTTGTCGTGTCACAGGTGGTGCGCATATTTAACAGTTGTGAAGTTTTGTGAAATCGATTATAAAATTTACATGCCTTTGAATATCTTATTTGAATTTAGATAAATAAATCTTTTATTGTTCAACATGAAGCCTATTTAATTTCGTTTGCCTGGGATTTTGTAGTTACTCATATATTCACATATTTTAAATGATGTCATTTTTTGGAGGGATACCCAGAGAAGTAGCTTTATGTTATTCTACTCCACGATTGATATTGGTACCGTGTAACCCACTATTATATGGTTAGGTTACCGGCAATTGAACATATTCCCAGCTTTTCTTTTAGGGTGACTAGACGTATCAAATAGCGGAGGAACCATCTTGTAGGATCTATGAACACGATGGGGTAGACTGAGCCCCATGGCTATTCATGTAGCCAGTGCTGTGATGACCCGATACAACTGTGCTTCCTAGACTGTGACTAAGACGAGCCTTCAAGTTGGCGAACATGGGTTATAGTTTGAGCTAGATATACACATTTAAAATTATGTCAAATTTGGGGGCACACTCTGTATTCCACGGTTTATGGGTATGAACGCCAAAGTATCTAAATGACCAGAATCTGCTATCCGACTCCTACCTAACCTTTGCTCACACAGATAAACATGGAAGGAAATGGTAATATTCAATACACGTCCCATCATAAAAAAGCAGAAACTGAGTTTTCCACACTCATAAGAAACATTTGTACCTTCAATGAGACTGCTAGTGTGGAAATTCTGTTGGGTCCCAGGTTCACATAAGACAAAAAGGGTAGACGTCTTATATACAAAATCCATCAGTAAAAATGCTGAGAAATTATCGTTTTCTTGTACCGGTACACAAAGTACCTGACTCTTTCGGACATTGGTCTATCCTTACGTGAGCCAGATCAAATCAAAAGTGGATTATTACTGCGGCATCAGGGCTGGAGATGCCCATTCCGTCCTTTCCGGCCTTTACATAGTTCAAAAGCGTTTCCGCGTCCTTTTCGGAGATTCCCTTCTACGCTACAACTTCTTTCCCACTGACAAAATCTTGCTATTCCGTCTCTATTTTTACAGTAGAAGGTCGGGCAAACAACATTCCTCAGCTCGACCAGTTCAGACCTTCACAGCTATGAGTTAACTCATGCTCATTCACTTCATTTTCCATTGTTAAGCAGTAGGTATCACCTAGACAGCTTTATTAGAACTTTATTCATAGCTCATTCCTTGGTTCCAACAGTCAGATATGCCAAGTACACTGAGACCAATCGCCCTCATCCCCTTCATATTCCATTGGTAAGTAGTAAGTGTCACCTAGACAGCTTCTTACCCAGAACATTATTCATAGCTCATGAACTACATTTCTTCGTTCCATTAGTCTAGACGTCCACAGCTATGAGGTGTCATGTCACGTACATTCAGTTTCATGCTCATTCCTTCATATTCCATATTTAACGAGTAACTTTCAATTAGACAGTTTTATTAGAACTTTATTCATAGCACGTGAACTACATTCCTTGGCTCTATCAGTGTTGACCTCCACAGCTATGAGGTGCAATGTCACGTACACAGAGTCGACTCATCCTCATCCCCTTCATATTCCATTGGTAAGGAGTAAGTGTCACCTAGACAGCTTCTTACACAGAGTCATTTTGATAATACTTGTTTGGGTGAAATACATTCCTTGGTTGAACCAGTCTAGATCTTCACAGCTATCACTCGCTATGCCGCGTACACTAAATCGGCTCATACTCATTCTCTTCATATTTCATTTGTAAGGAGGAAGTTCCATTCAGACATCAAACTACAAATCAAATTACAAGCATAATTCTTTCTAGGAAACTGAAAATATATTAGTGAAACATCCTCCCGAAAGAATGCTTTCTCGCCAACTACATTCTGAACCACTTCAAATATATGTTCAACTCTGATATATCTTACCTATGCTCATAATATTCACCTCTTGGTCGTTCATTTTATGCTCTTAGGCAAACCTCGTTTAGTAACCCTCTACCATAACTGGCTCTAGGGTTTTATATTGGATGAACACTAGTAAGCTACAATTAAAAAGATTTAGCGTAAAATATTTCCCTTAGAATCTGACTAGACTAAAACTAGTTTTAGTATGAAACTTGTATTAGGAATATTCGATAAGTACAAAAATAATTTTTCTACAATGATTTGATTTGTACGACTGCAAAACAGAACAAGTTTGGATACATACCAACTAGCGACAGGAAATACCAATCAGTCACATGATTAATAGTTGAATATAGAACAGTTATCAGCAACATGATAATTAGTTACGTCACAATTGTTCCCACCCGCACTGTTTGTATAAACCTTTATTTCTCTCTAAAAACTGGCCCTGAATTTTGATAATTTTGCTGGAAATTTGGGCCGATCAATTTTTTAGACGCTTAGAATATCAGAGGCGTTATAGGAGATTTAAATAAACTTGATGTCATTATATTCTTGGTTTAATCGCAAGTTCTCTCTGCTTATTACAGAATTGCATAGTCTAGACAAAAATGGCAAACCCTACATTACTGCTCAAAACTCAGACAGTCAGAAGTGAATGGATTTGGTTTAAACTCCTTGAGCGTGGAATCTTGTTACTGGTGGATTATTTTTGATTAAGTTTCGTATAAGACCGATAAAACGCGTGAAAACGAACAGTATATTTGCGACAGTAGAGATCTCACGGTATATGCTCGTTCAAGTCTTCATTTTCCATTTCCCATAAGCCTTTGCATGTCGTAGTTTCAGTAGTGTAGCAAAGCATCCCTTGGAGATGATATAGACTTCTGCTTTTCTCTCACTCTCGCTTCCGCTAAGAAATGATTTGCGCATCCTGTAGCTAAATGAGAAAAAAAAAAAAAACTTGAAGAAAATTGTGTGCCGTTGATTTGTTATGCAGCGTTGGGGAATTTTGCCTACTGAGGCATTGCTGACAGACAACTTAATTTGAAGATGACACGTAACGCAATATCCATAAAAAGCTCGTGGAAATATCAAATTATTTCACCAAAGTATCACAATAGGAAAAAATTATGAATAGAATCGAAGCAGTCGGTTACTGAGTAAAAGAAAAAAAAAGGATCTCGGTCGTTTAAAAGTAACAACCGAAAATAATTATCGGAATCCAGATAAAATTAGGTCAGAGGAATTAAAAAGTCATTTGACTAAAAAAGCACTATGATATCTATCTATCTATCTATCTATCTATCTATCTATCTATCTATCTAATTTTGTTCATCTCTCTCTCTTTCTATCTGTTTATCTAAATTTGTTTATATCTTTCTCTATTTATCTATCTAATAATTGTGTAGGAATCGAACCTGCGTCCCTCAGAGCAAAGGAAGCCACGACGGCCAGGAGAAGTCATTCTTTTTTTTTTTTTCAAACGAAGCGAGAGGTCAGGTTCGATTACTTCGAAGAGTGAATATATCACTTTAATAAGATTTATCGAATATTCAAACCAGTAAGTGAAAATAAATAAATATACTGTTTAATAAGTAAACAGAGCATTTACTCAAATACGTTTAAGTGATACAAATCTCTCGGATTAATAAAAGTCAATTCGAAAAAATTCTCTCATTTGTGTTTATATATATATATATATATATATATATATATATATATATATATATATGTGTGTGTGTGTGTGTGTGTGTGTGTGTGTGTGTGTGTGTGTGTGTGTGTGTGTGTGTGTGTGTGTATGTGTGTGTGTGTGTGTGTGTAAATAAAAGAAAGAACAGTAAGATATATAATCCGGTGTTCTTATAGATATTTTTATTTTTACAAAATAGTGCTCAATGTAAATTTACAGAGCATTAATATTATGAATTAACTGATTTAAAATATAGTTTTTTCGCTACACAATTCTAATCATGTTTCAAAAATGGAAGCTAAAAGCTTCGAATTTAATTTTGTAATTAAATTAAAGACATTAGTTCCATTTCATCCTCAAGCGAATTTTGGAGTAACTTATTACAGAGTTTTAAAGGCACAGTAAAAAATCTTAATTCATGTTTCCAAGGATACAGAGAAACCCATTCATCTAGACAAGGGGTGTTTGCGTGTTCATTATCGCTGTATTATGTTGTATCAGTTATTAGTTACGTTTTGGTAGGGGTAGGGATGTATTTTTCAATGAATTCTGACATCCGTTGAATGCATGTCGTCTAGATTTTTTTTTTAAATTTATTGTTAACGGTAAAAATTTCTTATGGCATTTTTTTTTTCTATTTGTATACTCAAAAGATTTTTTGCGGGTGTTAGAATACGTTTTAGTTAACAATATATATATATATATATATATATATATATATATATATATATATATATATATATATATATCTCAGACTATTCATATCTATTCATCTATCTATCACAGTCTGTTCATATCTATCTATCTATCTATCTATCACTGTCTGTTCATTCATATCATTCTATCTATCTATCTATCTATCTATCACAGACTGTTCATATCTATCTATCTATCTATCTATCTATTCATCTATCTATCATCTATCACAGACTCATATCTATCTATCTATCTATCATGTTTGATCATAAGGGATGGAAAAACTATATTTCTCGTCTTCTTTCACATGGAGGTCACTATGTGTGCCTGCGTAATGCAGTGTATGCCTCTCCTCTATGTACTTCCGTACGTACGTGTGTATGACCGTGACTACACACATTTAAGCCTCTGTCTATACGTCTGTGAGCGTGTGTGTTTGAGTGTGCCACTGTGTGTACGTGTGTATTTCTTTGTGTGTCGAGTGTGGTACTGAAGGAAATGAAGGGCAATCAGCACGGAGAAGGCTGAATATGGTTTTTTTTTCTCTCGCGCAAGTCGGTCGAGTTCCCGCCTCTGTCTGATCCCGATGACCGCCTGGCCGATTTCTTTTTTCTTCGATCACCTCCCTGCCACGTTCTCTTCTTGGTAATCGGGCCAACATACCCATCTGTCATCTCTCAGGTAAACTAGAGAGATGATTTGATAATCATGATAAGGACGTTAGGTTTGATCTTTTTATGGACGTAGAAAAAGGGTTGTTGCTCTTTTTCAGTAAACAAGAATTGTTTTTCCCCCACCCCAGTAATGAAGGTCATTCGCTCATCATTGGACTAAATGATTTCAATATATGAGTTTACTTTCCAAATCTGGCAGGCACTAGTCAAATCTCGAAGAATATAGATTTGTCAAATATTGGTCATTTCCTTTGTCTCGACTGGCATTTCAGACAGGAAAGAAAATAGAAATTAGAAACTCTTTCCTTTGAAGAAGTCATTGCACTCTTTAAGTTTCCTAAATATTTAAGTAACGACGCAAGTAAGTCTCGCTGTCTCTCTCTCTCTCTCTCTCTATATATATATATATATATATATATTCTTAGCTATCAGGTGTGTGCTGAAAACTTTTTGTCTCGACTCTCTTCCTCAAATCAGTATTTTCATATACTTATTTTGAGAGCATTTCATATACTATTTATAAAGTCATATCTCTCTCTCTTTCTCTCTCACGCACACACACATATATATAGTGATTTTCCAAGCGTAGCTTGGATGTGGCACAATATATATATATATATATATATATATATATATATGAGTGCTGCTGATAATAAAATAGTGCTCGATATATAATAACACAGCTATAAGCTATAAATTATATAAATAATAAATATACTTTTTCCTCAGCAGTAGCACAATATTCAGTTTCATACACGATCAGGGGGTATTTTCAAACATCACCTGACCACTTAATCCTGCATGAAGTTATTTATTTTTATATTGTAACCGTAAATATGTTGTAATGTGTGTGTATATATATATATATATATATATATATATATATATATATATATATCCAGGCAACATGAAAACGAATAGAGTTAAATTCCAATGTTCGTAAAATTTAATTTAAAAGAGGATGAAGTAGAGCAATATTCTTTATTTCTTATTTTTACGATAATACATCGAAAATATGTCAAAATCACTACACAATTGTAATCGTGTTTCGGAGCCTTTCAACGCATCTCATCAGGCGATTCTAAATTAATGGCGAGTGAACGATTTATTTAGATTTAAAAGCAAAATACAGCCTCTTTTTACGAAAGAAGGAAAAAAAAGAAAAAAGTGGTTGGTTATAAGGTTTGTGGCCTTTACACAGATCAACCAATCGAATATGACCAACGATACATTTAAACTAAGGGAAGAAGCAAAAATTAAAAAAATATTTTTCATATATGGGTCATGAGCCGTAGATTTGAAATTAGTGGCAGCAACAGGTGCTAAACAGGAGCGGATTTAAATGGGAACATTTTATACATTACACAATGCAATTTCCTAAGAAGAAATGAAGTCGTAATCTCACAAAATGTTATATGCTTTGTTAGTTTCCTAGATAAAAAACAAAAAACATTTCACAGTTGATAAATAAATAGCTTCTTTAAGAAACCAGTAAATAATTTAAATGTATAGAATTACTTGGTGAATTAATATGCAACTGTTGACTAAAGATTCTTTATATAAGGTGTTAATAATAATAACCAATCAATACAATATATCAAAATACCAACCAAATACCAATACATCCATACAAGATGTTACGAAAACTACCAGGAGATTAATACAAAATTATATTAAATCCAAATTAATCTTACCAACGAAAAGATATGGCATACAGAATATAGCGGTCATTCTTGAGATAAAGGTAGACTGTGTTTACAATTTACCTGTTAGATATTTTCATGACGGTCGTCTTCGAGTATAGAATCCAGAGGTTGGCAGTGAATATTTCGGAGACAGTAGGAAAGTGTAGTGCAGGTTCGCAGTGGATATCGTAACAGAGCGTAGTTCTTTCTTTAGTCATCTTCGCCTGACAAGTTAGCACTGGTCATTCGGTAGGATAAACAAAAATGGCCGCCTTTATACACGACGGATACAATGTTCTGCGGCTTCTGATTGGTTAACCTTCTATTGGTAAACTATAAAGGAAGTTAAGTCATTTGGATTGGCTCCCTAGATATATATATACACAAAAAACTGTAACATTACAAAATGGAAAAATAGTTCATATAAGTATGTTCATGTGCTAGCCATTTATAAATTTTCCATTTCATCTTAAAAGTTTTATTATCGTCTTTCAAACTCCAGAAATATTTAGAAAGTGATGTATTATTTCCATAAGTATTATCAGTAAAGGATACTATATGCTGATACGACTAGTCTTGAAAGAATTCTTAGTAGTACCAATATAGAATTTTTCAACCGTTGAATTTTCTATTGTAGAGATAGAACAAAGATAAACAAGAGATTTACTTAAACATTTGTTTAGCAATGGGCATTGGCCATGATTCCTACAATTACATTGGCCAGTATTCTCTTTGGAACTTGTATTATGATTCAGATTATTAAATTAGTTTAGAGTTTTATTGTTGTGTAAGCTCCATTTGGACGCTGCGTCACTGAGAGGTAGTCGATTCCGAACCAATCGCCAGGTAAGCGGAAAGTCAGAGTTGCTGAGATAATCCGCCGCTGGCGTCCAAGACCAGAAAGAGCGCAACTTAGTGGCCGAAAAACCGAACCAGCCGCAAAACGGATCCTTCGCGACCCCCTCCACTTATTACCGATACAAGACTTGTCTATGCCGAGAAAGGTCACTGGACTAAGGAATGACCCTCTAGACCGATTGCCAACCCTCTTCCATTCTGCATAAACTTCATCCTTCCGTGATATCACCCTCGCTGCTAGTCGCTTCAGTCGTCGAAAGCCTAGAAAAGTCAGCCAAATAGCTGCGAAACTCTTCGTTACATAGAACAAACTTCCTGGTAAACCGGCTCTCGAAATGCCGCCGAAATCATCGCACATGCCATCGGCCGATCTCAGAGTACAAACCCAAGGGGGAGGGGTATCGACTTTTAGAATGTAACGATCGGAACCTCGACAGATCTTTTCCTTGCGCAATTCTGCGCCCATATTCACGGCTTCGCCAGACATCTTGTTTAACTTATGTCTAACAACCTGCCTCTCTATCTAGGTCTATCTCCAGGCAACTCCCCCAGCCACTGCTTGGGAAATACTATCCTTAAGAGCTTTCACCTTGTTAGCCTTATCTAGCGCATTGGCTATATTCGGTGGTGCAGGACCTACCCCTATCCGTAAGCCTCTACCACCACCTATTCTCAAAAACCGCCCCACTAGTTCCCAGTGCACTACGCTAATCAGCTGTTGCCGGAAGTCCCGCCTGTCCAACAAAGACAGATTGAACTTCCAGTATCCAGCCATTCTCAACCCAGAGCCTAACGCCACCTGGGCACAGATAAGTCTGTGGTCCGAATATCCTAACCAGTGGAACGTAAGACAATCTAACAGATTCTATTCAGGTAGCAGGAGACCCGGGTAGTCGGTCAACAATCAACCGGACCTCCGTATCGAAGTGGACAAGGTCCACCCTTGCATCAAGAGTACGCTTAACCAGCAAGGAGACGTCTCTGGCCAGTTTGACTCCGTATACTGAATAGACAACAAAGTCGTTAGATAGCACACGAGCATCAACGTTGCAAACAAAGTGCATCTCCTGGATCACAGCGACATCCACACCGAACGACAAGAGGTCACGAAGCGGGCGGCCATCCTTACCTCGATCCATCAGGCCATTTGCATTTAACCTGGCTATGTTAATAGACATGATTTAAGCTTGAAAAGAAAAAAAAACCCAGAAAAGACCCTATTCACATACTGGGCGGAAATCCATGGTGGGTAGTGAGTATCCAGACGGATTGTCTTAGTCTTCCCATATCCTTCTCCGTCGTCAACGGTCCATTTTGGACACTCCCGTTAGTTTTTATGCCATATATAGCGAGGGAATCAAAATCTTGAAAGTTTTTTTCTAATTCCAGGGATTCTATTCGGTCACGCGGATCTCTAGATAGGCGTCCTTCGCTTTGAACAGGTGCCGCCATACTTTTAAATATTTTCCCGCATCCTTTACACACGTTTTCACACCAGAGGCTTTAGGGAAATTGCGGAGATCCTCCACCGAATTTTCGTCGACAGAGGCAATATTAAATATGGTACCCAAGAGATGGTGAGGCTCTTTTCCAAGTCCCGTCTGTCGACCTTGCAGATTTCTTCTGCTCCGGGAAAATATTTCTTCTTTTTCTACCTGAACGGGTGGGGCGGGGTAAAATTAAATGTGTGGGTATAGAAGTGGAGGAGGACAGAGTCTGAGCAGAGGTAGCGGAGTGGCTCCTTGATTTTGGTGCAATGTCCCCAATTTGTTTTTCAGCTGGCGAAGCAGTAAAAAAAAATGCAAACGTTGCTTGTCTTGAATAGAAAAAATAGCTGTCCTGGTAATGAACGCGTCAAACCGAATGAACCGCCCCCAGCGGGAATATCAGGCAACTGAAACGTACTTAATATAATGGGTAACTTGTTAATCTTGGAATTTTCCGTTAGTTGATTATTTACTAAGAGGAATTTATCGAACCGCTCAAGTTCAAAATCAAATCATGTTTGGTACATTGGGCGGCATTGATTCAATGGGAACTAGTACAATTGCCACCTTCTGAAGAAATCGTGATGTTTCTCTATTAATTTTCCCCTTTTATGAGTGTTTTCCGGAGTACAACGACACAAAACTTCAATTGAGTTTTGAGGGTGAACGCTTGTATTTATTAAAATTTTGTCTGATGGTTTTATTTCGTTTGAAAGAAATGATGGGTGGGTTGGGAAAATATCTTTAAAATGTGGATATTTTTGTGAAATGTTTTGAATTGTTCAGAGTTGTTGTGTAGTATTTTCGAAATTACAGCGAAATTTCAGTGCCAGTTTTGATGACAAATATTAATTTTGTCAGAATTTTGATTGCATTCCGGTGTTTAGATCTGGGGGCTAAAATAATGGTAATCTTCATCTTTATCTATTTCATTGGCAATTTATTTCAGTCATGATTCATCATCGCTGCGTTTAACATAATGCCAAATGAAATCATTAGCATGACTCCAATAATCTTTTATGTCCATGCAAATTCATTTTATGCGCAAGAATTGGAACTTCGGGTTTGATTTTATTGTGTGATAACCGCTAAACGGAAAAATATTGAAACAGTTAAGTCAATCATTTTGTTTATTATTATTATTATTATTATTATTATTATTATTATTATTATTATTACTGAAATATAGCAAAAGCTCTAAGTAGAAGCTTATGAAGCTTTATTTGACTCATCATACTTTACTGCTGAAAACATTTATTTTATTATAGTGGATGGTTACAAGCGGGAGGGGAGATGGGATGTACTTATTTTATTACCACGATTATTATTATTATTATTCAACTGTACGTTTTGTTTTCTGATGCTATAATGGGGAAAGCAAATATAAAGATGCCGACAAAATTAAGGCCTCATTTTAATTTCGGTCTCAAAATCCTTGACATTTTGCAAGGTGGATCGAATTAAAACAATATCATACCTTACTCTCCATAACCGGTTTAGCGTGGTGAACTGGTCCTTGAAATAAAGCCCATTTGTCAATATGATGTTTTAAAATTTATGTTAGATAAGGGCCTGACCTTTAGGTTACGTCATGAAGCACGGGTAACGTTTGACGTCCAACCTGATCGACTTCGCTATGGTATTTAAAGACTCATAAGGCGTTTACCAATCGAGGCCGCTTGTGTCAACCTCAGATTCTCAAAAGGGAGGTAACTCACAGTCGTTTATGTGAGTCGGCCGACATTGAGCAGCGACACTGGATAGCATTTAGACAAGATTGGTTCATCGAAAGATGACATCAGTAGAGAAGCTGAAGAATATAAAGAACCTTGAGAAATATTGATGAAGAAACTTGTTACTCTTGATATTCTTTGAGATCTAAAATCCCCCATCTTTCAGCGTTGGTTGCTGGGGAATGGCACCGAAGGTCTTTACAGTAAGTCATTGTCTGTGTCGTAAGTTCGATTTGAACGAAATACTTCAATATTGAAAGCCGCAAGACGTAAACAAAACATAGACACGCTTTTCTTCATTATTACAATGCATATTTTCTTATTATTACAATATAAATTTTGTCACAACAAATTTATAAAGATGTTAAAAAATACGTGCAGACAAATCACGTCGGGGTCACCATTGTAACGAGGCAGGTAAGTTGGATGTTGATATATTATTTTTCTTAGTTGTTATTATTTGTTGACTGTAACGGGGTTGATATTAATGACATGAAATTAAAATGTATAAAACGTACACAAATAACTACAATAAAAACTCAAGACATGTGTTGACATAAATAACAAGAATTTGTATTTTCTTTTTTAATGTGAATTACAGAATATAGGTATGGTATATATAAAAATGTTCCCAGTGCCTCTTTTGTTTAAAAGTCAGTGCTTACTTGGTTTGGTTCCGAGAATTTCGTTTGTAAGGATGCATTTGAAATTGTCTGTTTTCGATATTCACGGAGCGCTGGCTCGACGCGTGTTTCTGCACTCCTACTTGCCTAGTAGCCCTTCCACGTGGTTGAAAGGTCGTTTTCATAATCATAAGGATTAGGATAAAACAAATATATTTTATTTCTTTATATCTCTGAGTTGACAAGATCTACAAGTAAAATCTTATAGGGCGAAATGGCTATTTTTGTATGAGGTAACTTTGATTTTTATATATATATATATATATATATATATATATATATATATATATATATTCAAACTTCGTATTGATTATATATATATATATATATATATATATATATATATATAAACTTCGTATTGATTTTATATATATATTATTAATAGAAATCTTATAAGTATAAGAAACTATACTCGCTAGGAAAACCTTCGTTGTATTGATTTGCAAATAAACAAGCCAATATTAAAGGGAAAAAAGGTATAAAAACGAAAGAACCAAGAACATGTATGTTAACCGAAGAAAATCGTCCAGCATACGAGTTCAAGTTCCAAAGAAAAAAACCGATGCGAGTATCCAAAACAATGAATAGAGCAGACCTTGTTAAACCTAGAGAGCCAGACAAACCTACCAAGCCAGCATTCCCTGACGATCCGCTTAGGTAACATTGGTAGGTTTGTCTGGCTCTCTAGCTCTTATATAACTATATATATATATATATATATATATATATATATATATATATATATATATATATATATGCGTATTAGAATTGCGAGAAAACTAACTAGAAGCCAAGCGAAGTATTAAGAGACAATATTTCAGAAATAGTGATGATTAACAAGTTATAATTACATGAGTAGTGAGTTCGATCTTCACTGACTGCAGTGATAGAGGGAATATGTTAAACAACATAGAGTTGGCTATATACACGCTGTAAGCTTTAATTCATGGCAGATATTTAGTGCTTCATTTTCTTTAAGCAGCACGAAAAGCCCAATTTAGTTTGCGGATGGGTTTGTTAATTGAATTTTTTACAGCAAGGTCCACCGTATACAAGGCCCCGGGGCCACTCCAGGTAGTCAGTTACGTTAAGGGATAGTTCATACGGATAGGAGGGTTAGCTCTATACATGAACAGGTTAAGATTGTAGTGCTCGGGGAAATATCCTCTTGGGTGCTTGCTCTACCAGGCAGTGGTTCGCGGAAAGAAGCTGTTCGAGTGGAACTTGCTGGGATACAGATGTGGTGTCTTGCTACTCTGCAAGTGCCATGGTGTGTTCTTGTTCGTCCGTGCACTTTCCGTGGAAGTAGCGGTAGAACAGCGAGAGGTTTGCCACATCCCGCCTGTGGGAGAGAGAGAGAGAGCTTAGACGGTGGAGGACAATTCGCAACCCACAGGGGCTCCAAGACACTTTTGGACTCTCTCAAGGCTGAAGAGTAAAGTCTGAACAGCTCCTGCCCAAATATGACAACAGTTCACCGTTTCTGATATCAGCTGGCTCTTGTAAAGGTAGCGAATAGCATCAGGAGTCAGGTACTTATTGATGTGGTATAGCGGTATATCAACATCTCTATGAGTCATTTAATGTCGAAATCTAAATATTTTGTAAATAATTTTATACATTTAAAGTAAATGTATGTTTTTTAGATATATAGTTTGTAGATCATAAAATTGCATTCATTGTTATTTTGACAATATAAATGTATTGTTGCTCATTTTATTATAAAAATATATTGTTGATTTTTGTTTTGGGGTTCGCTATTTGACCATCGCTGGGAACCTAACAGGTGCTCTCGTCCCGTATCAGGGGAGGGGGACTTGGGGACGACAGCATTTAACAGGTTTTTCCACCGTCCTTAAAACTTCCAATTTCCCGTTTCGACGCCGGATGTAGTTTATCACCATACACAGAACGAGAGGATGGGACTTCGCGGGAAATTTTTTTCCACACTTGAACCTTTATGTTTTGAACAATATTTGAAATATGACACATTTAAAAAACTGAATTTATTTCTCAGTTTAAAGGAATCAAAGAAACCTACTGAAGTTGATGGGACATAGGAATGTTCATAGAGTTTTACGGATTTTTTAAGTTTAAATTTTTTAAATCTATTCCAAAATATCGTTTTGAATAGACTTGTGCTAAATCTACTAATTTTATAGTCGACTAATAAAAAAAAAAGGCATTTACTTTACATAACAAATGCTTCTATTAACATAAACCCCTCCCTTGATAAATACTTAAATGTTTATAGGTACTGCATCTCGTCACATGTTTCGCCACAGGTTCCTATCCTTTAGCAAAGTTTAATTCCTTACTAACCCCCCCACCCCGCAGTTTCTGTTTACACAAGTTCGTTAGGTAGGTTCTACTCTTTTTTCTCTTGCCTTCGGGTTTACGGCCATATACGTTGAAACACTGGATCCCGTACGAATTTAGGCAACATCGATTATAGTCAGTACCTAGATAGGTGACCGTTTGGTAATACCGGATGATGTAATCTTGGATGTGCGGGAATTGTTAATCGGAGAGCTGAGTTCCAATTCCAGTCGTGTTTGGTATATTCACCTAAGCGCAAATAACCAAAAGGAAGGTACGTATTAATCTGCCTTTTTTAACCTCGTCTATGAGTTAATTAGTAAGAATTGTACTACTAAAATCATTATCTCCAAAAAATTCTTACAATATCAAATAATATTTTCTAGCTTTAACTAACCGGCAAAATGCTGATAAGCTGTAGAAAACAAAATCTTTCTTTCAGTATATCCTTTAAGTGTTATATTCTCCGAGCCCTTGTCCTTAGAATATCTCAGAGTATTTCAAGTAAAAGTGTCTTTTTTTTTTTTTACTTATTTTTACTTAAAACTTTTTGTTGCACACATGTTTTGTTATTCTAAGCCTGCTTCTCTGGAAGCACATCAACGCTGCCTCAAGTCTGCTCATCGTCTTCTGCATCGATTGCCATATAGGAGGACTGATATTACAGTTCAGCACTTTTTCTTTTGCCTCTGTTGAAAATGAAATTCTCCTGTTCTAATTCAGTAGCGAACATAGATAGGGATCAAACATTGTATAGTTAATATTTCAGATTAAAATTCAGCTTCTAACGCCGTTTCAGATTACGTACGTATTGATTCGCCTACGTATATCTATCTATCTATCTATCTATCTATCTATCTATTAAGCGCATATACTGTTTTTGCTTTTCTTTTGCCGGGTAAGGTTTAGGACACATCTCAGCATTGATTCCAAATCCATCTTTCTACTTTGCGGCCTTATTTTCTACCACTGGTCTCTTCGCTCACAAATATTCGCTATGTAAACCATGTTCCCATCGCTACCTTGTATGATTATGCAGGAGGCAGGACGGTTGGGTTGGGATTTGAATTGCTTGGAGATACTAGCGTCCTGGCAAGGGTCCACAGACACTATGGCGCCTTCCTTGAGAACTGACGCAGAACAAGGGAAGAAGAGGCGAATCAGAAATGGGCTTAGATGCTTGGAGTTTTACTCACAACATATGCCAGCTAGGAATAGAAAGATCGATTGATCTGACGGGAGGTAATTGATGTCTAGCCCTCTTCTGAAAATGAAATTTGAATTTATTCTCGAAATGAGAATAGAAAATGAAGTGATGGAGGCAGAATTTTATTCGTTCATTTTATCCGAATCTTCCATTTAATTACACACACGAATATATATATATATATATATATATATGTGTGTGTGTGTGTGTGTGTCTGTATCCGTGTCTGTCTTTGTGTGTGTTGTATGACTTAATCATATGTATTTATGTAGATTTGTATCAAGAATAGCTACATACGAAGTGAATGAAGTTACATAGGTATATATATATATATATATATATATATATATATATATATATATATATATATATATATATATATATATATATATATATATATATATATATATATATATATATATTCATATATACATATATATACATATATATATATATATATATATATATATATATATATATATATATACATATATATATATATATACACATATATATATATATATATATATATATATATATATATATATATATATATATATATATATATATATATGTGTGTGTGTGTGTGGGTGTGTGTGTGCACATATGTCTAAAAATTCAGATATAAATATATCTGTAAAGACAATATGACTAAAAGAAAAATCTTTTGTCTTGATTTTTTCTTATATATATATATATATATATATATATATATATATATAATGCGCGGTGTTTAGTGGAAAGTGCTCAATATCTGTGATCGAGCTAACATGTTCATTTGTATAGATATGAGTTTCTAACCGAGGGTTTCACGCTTTTGCAATCATCAAACATTTTGTCTGATTATCGCAAAAGCGATCCACACAATAGCAAACTCATATCCCTACAACTGAGTATATATATATGTGTGTGTGCGTGTGTGTTTGCATGTGTGTGTGTGTGTGTGTGCGCGCGTGCTCGCGCGTGCGTTCACAATGGGCAATTCCATTTAAATGTAACATCGGTTTCAAAACATATCCGTTTAGTCGGACAAATTTGAAAGAAAAAAAAAATTAATTGAAACTGTTCTTTTCTGAAAGTCAATATGCTTCCCTTCAATCAAATCATACATACATACCATACATATATATATATATATATATATATATATATATATATATATATATATATATGAATCTTTCCTTCAGTCACTTTCCCATCACCGTAAAGTTGCCTCCCTCTGCCTTTTTAAGATTTTATGAATTTAAGTGGATTATTAAATTGGCGGCAAAGTCTCATCATTTATCATTTGTATAATTGAAATGACTAGATGCAACCGTATGTTCTATGCTAATAGTTTCTTTATACGCATTTATCGCTCGTAGAACTTTCTTCCGGTTTTCCAGTCAAATTTAATCTTAAATACTTTAAATGCAATGTCAATCGTTATCTACTGTCGTCCTGATTACCCTTCTATTGTTCTCCCTTAGTAATAGTTCTGTTCTTTAATTCGTTTACGACCAGTAACCCTTAGTGGCTGTGATAGAGATTTTAGCAAACACGCGCGAATCCGCTCTGCTATAATTATTTTAAAATTTACCGTTTTAGTTATGACAATCACAAAATTATCAAGACGACTTACACTCCATTTGGCGGATACAACTTCCATCGCACACCATTTAAAGACACATTCCTGTCTATCTTCACAATACAAAGAAATAATTGTTGACAACACCAATATATTATACCATGAAAATAACAAATCAAAGTTTCAAATATTTCAGACCATCTATAGAAAAAACAACCAAACAACACCGAACAAAAATTATTTTGAGTATAGTAGCAATGTTTTAAAATGCATTTGAGTTGACTAAAATTTAACATCATCTTTCAATTTAACATTTTGCAATCTCTGGTTATCTCCCTTGGTATGGAAACGCTTGTTTACAAAATATATTAACCACAATGGTTAATTTTAAAATAATTTAACGTCTATATTTAATGAAACATGCTTGAATGGAGTTCTGCTGCCTATATATATATATATATATATATATATATATGATACCCACTGTATTACAGATCATCATTGTGACTATACATCCGATTGTTTCATGCTAGGATCGAAACCCGACCGATTTGTCATCAGTGATTCTACCCCTAAGCTATAATCGCACAGCAGAGCGGAAGGGAAATTTTTAAAGATTTTATAATTCGAAAGATGTCAGTAGTTTAGAGAGCTTAATTCGAGTAGAAGAGCATTATATATATATATATATATATATATATATATATATATATATATATATATATATAAAGTGCGACGGGTAAATTATTGTGAAAAAAGTGATAAAATTTCAATTATGTTATATATATATATATATATATATATATATATATAGATAGATAGATAGATAGATAGATAGATAGATAGTGATGGGTAAAATGTTCAGCGAGAGACCAACAAAATTATGGCAGCAACTTAAACAAGGAGACCATTCAGAAGAGATGCAAAACATTCCGAAGTCGTCTGCAGGCCGAGGTCGAAGCCAAAATGCGATTTTATTAAATAAATTTACTCTTTAGTAATTCAAGATATTTTTGTGTAATTTTGATAAGAAAATTTATGTTAAAATAAGATGTCAGTGTTATTTTAATTTTTGTGTAACTTATAGGACAATTTATTCATCGCGCCCTGTATATACAAGGTGTATCAAAAGTCCATAAAAACATATGTCCGCAAATCCATCGTTATTAAGTTTAAACTTTACGGTAGACGCTGTTAAATGTACAATCCAAAACTTCTTTCACGATCTTTGAGTGCGGGTTCCTGACACAAAAACATGGTAAAATGGTAAAACCAAAAACAAGGTAAAATACTTATCCAAAAAGCCTACGTTTTACCTTCTAGACACGCATACACCCATCAGATCATTGTCTGATGAACCCTTTCAAATACTCACATTAGATGTAGAAATGCTTCAAAGGCCTCAATGGCACGTTGCTTGAGGACCAGGGAGCATGTAGAACCTCTCCTACCTTTCCATCTTTCATTGCACATGTCAGCCAGTGCATCGCAAAAATTAGGACTTATGTGTCATGCATGAAGGACATCCTTTTTCGTATTACTTGGGGTATATACACTGGCAGGTCTGGAAGTATATTCGAAATATAGTCCTTGTAGACAGGTTCTTTATGACGTGCTGGGAGAACATATGGACCTACCAGACAGTTACCTACAATTTCAGCCCACACATCGTAACAGCCTATATTGTACCATGGGAAATCCGATCCGACCACAAATGTTGGTTGTGTAAATTTGTTATTCCACCTTTTCCAAATGTTGCCTCTTCCGTAAACAACACTGAAAAGACAAACAATGGATCGTTACGTTGTGCAATAAATCATTGGCACAAGTTCTCCCGTGGTGAGTGATCAGAGGGCTAAAGACCCTACACACGGTGCAAATGATACAGATACAGAAGCTGCTCTTGAAGTACCCTCCATACAGTACTGTGAGATGTACGACATGCTAGGGACACTGTGGAATGTGTTGATACCTAGATCTTCTCCGACATACTGTAGAATGTGTTTTTCCTGGTCAGGCATATGAGTGGATCTTGGTTTTTCTCGAGCCATAGTTTGTGATGACACGGATCTTCTTTCAAAAACCCAACTATAAATAGCAGCAAATGTTGGATTACTTCCAACGCAAATTGATACAATTGGGCAGCCTCGCTTCTATTACCATTCTCGCTGCCGTATATAAAAGCTATATTTGCCTACGATATGAATTGGTAGACGGAATACTTTTAAGTTAACTCACTACTACACTATGTACACGAATGACAAATGTAACCTAGTCTACATGACAACACAGCGCCATAATTTTTTTTAAACTTAACAACTCAAAAACGAAGGATATGCAGACATATGTTTATATTAACTTTTGTCTGTGTTGGTGTGAACCTGCCCCAAAGTTTGTAAAAGTATTTAATGTATTTTTCATATATATATATATATATATATAAGATAAAATTAATTGGTAATTCGTATGGGTAATTCCAAAGAAGATAAAGATCCAGAGAGCTCAATGTAATAACAGAGCAAATGATAAATGAGAAAGCGGAGACTTCAGAAAACTATATAGTAATATTTTATTTCGCGGAATAGAGATTTCCATTTCGCGAAATAAAATATTAACATGGTTTTCTGAAGTCTCTTGCTTTCTTAATTACACACACACACACACGCACACACACACACACGCACACACACACACACACACACACACACACACACACACACATATATATATATATATATATATATATATATATATATATATATATATATATGGACAGAATTATTCACTCCGCTTCCATAATTATATATAAAGCTGTAATATCCCAATTTTATGGAAGCTTCATGCAAATTTTTTCATAAATAATAAAATAATGACCTTGAAAGAATGTACAGTGTTGCTCACAACAAAATTATTATTTTAATGTCAAACAATGTTGCCTCAATAATCAGTTATATAAGCCTTATTCTTGATTATTGCCTTTAATCATTTTGGTAGTTCTTTACAAGATCACTAAACACACTGATAGGTATTTTGTTTCATTCTTCTTTGGCAATAGCGTCTAGTTCCTTCAAATTCGAGGGACTTATTTCTCCTAATTTTTTCTTCAAATATACCCAGATTTCCAATAGGGTTTTGGTCAAAACTTTGCGAGAGGTCCTTCAGTAGCCAAATTCTGCAGTCATTTTAGCATTCTGCAACAATTTGTATTGTGTGTTTTGGGTCATTGTCATGTTGGGACGTCCTGTGATGCACTTTGTTTTATATTATTTTTAAGTATAGCCAAATACTTCTCTTTATCCATGGTGCACTTTATTCTCAGTAGTTCTCTTGGTACAGAAGCTGCAAGACATCTTCAGAGCAGAATGCTGCCACCACCATTCTTAATTATCAGGAGGGAATTTTTGGTTTGTGAACTATAAACTACATTCATTTGACCAACTAATTCTAGTTTGGTTTCATCTGGCCATAAAACGTAGTTCCAATATTGTAGATGACCTCTAGCATAAGCTAATCTGCATTTTAGGTGTTTAGCAATAAGCAAGTTTTCCTTGGGCGACAAGCTCGAAGTCTTGCTCGATGAAAGCATCTAGTGACTGTCTTCGTTGATACATTCAACCCTGATGTCTTTACATGTCCTTTGTCATTAAGCAATTCATTGAGACATCTCTAACAATTTCTCTCTCTATTCTCTCTGAAATTAAGTTTTCTCTCAGTCCTTAATTTATTCTCAACACAATGAGTCTAGCTGTACTTCATGATAATGTTACGAATTGTCGATCTAGGAATATTTAAACGCTTAGAAAGTGTTGTATATCGAACACCTTATTTGTACGCATCATCTTTCTTCTTTCAGAGTTTCTTGTCAAGTTCACCCGCATTCGTCATAGTTTTAGAACGAATTAGTTATCGTGGTAAGTAGCACTCACATATTTTCTTCATTACCTTTTAGAATGTTACAGAATCTGCTCAATACTATTTTATTTTCAAAGGATGTTTGTATTAAATGTCAAATTAAGAAAAAAATATATTACAATTGTCATAGAGCAATATTACTTCATAATTTCCAGAAGTGAGGCGAATAATTTGGGACTGCATCAATTTTTAGAGAAAATCTATAACTATGAATATAATAAATTGAAATTTCACTAATTATTCAAAGCTAAATACAGAATCAACTATTTATGATAAATTCAGTAAGTACTTGCAGATATTCGCATTTCATTAGAACATATGCAAATATTCAGAGAGATCGGGCGAATAATTCAGTGCGCAACTGTATATATACCGAGCGGAGATTGTGTTTCATGTTTGAAAACAATCTTCAAGCCTCTTGGGGGGTTTACCCCAGTGTCGACTTTTATATTTACATACGCTTTATCTCTGATATTGACGACCCATAAATTACAGCTTAGCTTAAACTATATTTTTATCATATATATATATATATATATATATATATATATATATATATATATATATAATTTATTCGAAAATTATAACATAAATATGTTATAAATCACTACCAAAATAGCCATTTTGTTTCAGCACTTCGAGTGTCTTCTCAGGTGATGGTCTTGAATGTAGAATTATTCTACATTCAACACCATCACTTGATACGACACCAGAAGTGTTGAAACAAAATGGCTATTTTGGTAGTGATTTTATAACATATTTATGTTATAATTTTCGAATAAATAATTATATTTGCTCTACTCTATATTGAGCACTCTTTTAAGAATAGTATTTGTTGGTTATTGGAACTTATTCCGTATACACCAATCCTATACTTGTATATATATATATATATATATATATATATATATATATATATATATATTAGGGTATGTATTTTGTGTGCGTGTTTATGGGTGTGTGTGTGCATGTTGATTAAATATATGGATTAAAAACGACAGAATAATTTAATAAGGAACAAGTAGGAAAATCTGTATAAATTTACATGTTTTGCTTTTCATTTAGCTTCATTAGAATATTTGAGAAATGGAATAATGTGGAATTATATTTCATTTTTTAAAAACTTCTATCTTGTTTTGTCTGCACTGTTTTTTTTTAAATGTCATATGCATACCTTTTATAATATTAGCGATTATGTGTTTATAAGTTTTTACCTTTTATAATTGCTTAGTTTCCATTGGTTTTGTGGACATTATGGCATTTGTGCGTATATTTTCGACTTGTAATGTTAGCGTGATTTAAGTGCGTATTAAAAATTGATTTTATTAATGCACGGGGTTTTCATCCAGGTAGAAAATTCTCCAAGGGTGGATGTCAGGGTGGTAATCTTATTTTTTTTTCTAATTATAGAATTTTGTTTATTGAATTACAATACACAGTCATTTTATTGAAATATTCGTTTATTGAAGTCTGCTTCAGTTTATTTATTTAAGAATTAGTTATGAACCAAAAGTAATTACTGTATATGGATTCAAGTTTCAAAATCCATCAACATTTTCTATTGCTATTAAATTTGGGAAACTTCTCTAGAAAAATAATGCATGTAATAGTAGATGTACTAATACGGAAAATAATGAAGATTTTCCATAATGTATGCATTTTATTTGCAATGCGCCTTTTGTGGCGGATAAAGTGAGGGGATGACATCCTGACTTATGATGAAAATGGTGCAAGGGTGGGGGCTTACAAACTTTGAAACAACCTAACTTGATTGAAACAACTTTATTAGTTAAAGTAAACACTACAAGAAAAGGAGGTGCTGGGTTGGTGTGCGATGTTTCTGTCTTATTGGGCATTGTACGCTGCATCCTTCTTCAGGTGATTGGAATTTCGAATTGAACCATTTATTTCATCCACCAGGGTATATTGTTCTAGTTACTGTACTTGTATTCAAGTTTAAAAAATCCATCAACATTTTTTATTGCTATTAAATTTATAAAACTTTTCGATAAAAATAATGCATTTAATTGTAGATGTACTAATATGGAAAAGAATGAAGAATTTCCATAATATATGCATTTTATTTGGAATGCGCCTTTTGTGGCGAACAATCTTCGAATAGTGTGTGGATGTCATTTTGATTTTTTGGTGAGAAGCGGACACTGGGCAAGAAAGGTAAATGCAGATGTGTTATTATGGAAAGGAAAGAAAATAGTCAATAAAACATGCATACTATTTGGAATGCACTTTTTGAGTCAGATAATCTTGGAAATGTAGTGGGGGGGATTACATCCTGACTTATAGTGAAAAGGCTGTATTGGATAAAATTACTAAATACGAAAATTGGATAAAAAAAAACATTGACTATGAATGCAATAGTGGATTTTAATTGCTAAATATGACGAATGTTGAAATTGAATGTATAATATTAGCTTACATCACCTATAAATATATATATATATATATATATATATATATATATATATAATAAAAAAAAAACAGACGACGTTAAGATTCCATGTAATAAGCTATTTCACCATACCCCTTTAACAGGGTTCTGGATCATCAGACTTTACTTCCAAAAACTGATATTGATATATATATATATATATATATATATATATATATATGCGTGTGAGTGTGTGTGTGTGTGTGATGTTATTCAAGTATTTTGGATTAATCTGTTCCAACCAATAGTTGGTAAACAGGAAGTGAAAATCAAACTGACCACATTAGCGAACTGATCTGCGAGTCGAAATTTTAAATTATTGTGCTTGATAGGCGTTCGATATATACAGTGTGATTGAAAAGTAGGTTTCTAATTTATGTATGAACGGCCAGACGGGAGTTCTGACTTAAGACCCTGTGACTTTTTTCTTTGGGGTTGGTTAAAGGAACAAGTCTACTATAACAAACAAAGACTTTGGAATAACTTGAAGGTCGAATACAAGAAGTTATGTCTTCCATATCGCAAGAGTTCCTGATGAAATCAATTGATGCGATTCCTGGGCGGCTTGAGAATCAGCTAGTGAAATCTTGAGCCCGTATTGAATTTTTATTTATTTTTTTTTTAAGCGTTTCACCCCAAGCAAGGCGGGAAGCCACTAGGACGCAAGGGGTTACAAAAAATTTGGAGCAAGATCAGATAGGAGTGATAGAAGAAAGGATGAGGAGAAGAGTAGTGGATAGATCAAGGCAACTGGAGATTCAGAGGCCAGTGAGAGAGAGAGAGAGAGAGAGAGAGAGAGAGAGAGAGAGAGAGAGAGTGAGTACCGGAAACCCCTTCCTAAACAAGAAACAAGGCGTAAGCCTCTACTCATGTCCAAGAGAAGGGGGAGGAGTGTTGACCGGGCGATAGGAAAGCCTACCTACTCCTATTACATATAACACATACAACAACAACAAAAACAGAGGTAACGATGAAAGGGGGAGGTCATTTGCAAAGAGTCCTGGCTGACACTTGCATTTACCCTTTTGCAACATTAAGTTTTAAGTTTTAACTTAGTATAAGTCCTATTGTCTATTTTAAAAATAAATTGAAGAAAATAAGGTTATCCGGATTTAATGCCATGTCATAATAAATGCCCCAACATACGTGGCAGCGAGTGTTAGTCCGCTTTCTTCCTCATGATAACAAGTGAATGTGCAACTTACCTTAAAATTTAAATTAAACCTCTTGCTAAACACTCTCCTCTCATATCCATTTCTTGTAAAGATTATAGTTAATAAATAAATTATAAGTATTTTTAAAATAGGGAGTTCCTTTTCAATCAGCCTGTACATATAAATGCATATACATTACAAAAAGCTGATGAACGAAACTCATTTTGACAGGATGTGATTTGCTAAAGGGAATAAATATAATTTTCTGTCATCTTTTCTTGGGCATCTTGTTATATTGTAACGTTCATATTTATGCTTCGTTTGAGCTTTAGATGGTGACGTATGTTCAGATAAGTGAAAACGTACAATGAAAACGTCCAGTGTAAGCGATTCTGGTTGGTACCTTATATTACAGAGACTCAACATGCTGATTTTGTTAAACTAGAACCATCTGAGAAAGGTCAGATTGTAGACGGAAATAAGAGGTTAAAATAAATAGTTTTGAAATTAAAAAAAAATATTTGAAACTTTTCTTTTATGAATTTTGTTTATTCAGCAAAATTCATTAATTCGTAAAATTCATAAACTTTGTTCAACTTTTTACTGCTACTTTGATATGACATGTAGAGCCTATAAATTTTGTAAATTATTTGTTTTACTTATTTTCACCCAATCTCGGGTTTAATTAACCTCTAAAACTAGAGAGTTACAATCGAAATGGTAACGATTAATGAGGTGTGTGATATGAATAGAAGAGAAGTTGGTAGGAAATACGCATGATGGGGATATGGGGGATAGATAATAATTGACCCTTGACATGAAGCGATCAAGATTGAAGTATTTAGGGAAGTATTGACGGAGTAGTGTGTGTCACATAAGGTGATAGTGCTGCCTGAGTAGAATTTTCAACATGCAGTAAACGGAAGAAAAACCGATAGCGTCTCCTGTTCTAAAGGTCTGAACTGGTGGAACTAAGGAATGGAGCACTCTGTACGTTTGCCAGAGAAATACCGATAGAGTAGTGATAAGCTTGCGATTTTGCATCTGTGGGGAAAGAGGTTGCAGAATGGAAAATAAGTTTTCTCCTAAAAAACTGCGTAAACGTTTTTGAACACGAACAGGTTTGGAAAGTGAAGATTGAGTAGCGCCAGACCAGTTTTCGCATAATTATTGTTTTAATCTGTCTCTTGGAATGATAAAGACTAGGGTTGGGTTTTTCTGTAGATTCAATAATATGTAAACAGATCTGAACCATCTATTCCGATAATGCTATGAAAAAGATGATGTCTCATTTAAAAGTTTCTTAAACAGTATGCTACATAAAGACCTTATTTTATTTTTTCTCTCATTTACACACATATTCAATTATATGTAATAACTATATTGATTACTACTACAAGTTTATCAAAAGTGTTTGAAACACACTGGATATTTTAATATCTTCAAAATTGCCTATTTTCATGTCCTTATTTCACTATGTGAGCATTAAAAACAATTCTTATCCCAGCATTTTTCCACTCAAATAAGCAAGCACCGCATTCAGTTGCCCCTTATTATAAGAGGTTTGTAACATATCTGTATCTTCCAAATTGGAAAAATGGCTTTCGGAGGAATGTGCTGAATTTCCAGCTGAGCGCAGAAACGAAACTAAGACCATTAAAATAAATATTTTACTCGATTATTGTCATTTGATGTATTGGCCTGTGCAAATCATTGAAACAATTTAAAAGCATTAAAAAGGTTTTTGTTGATAATATCAAATCGTTTACAGTTAAAAACATAAATTTTACATGCGCTTTGGGACCGAAAAAATAATATAGGCAGCTAAAAATAATGATTCAAATAAATCAATTAAAATACTGAAATTGAACAACATATATATATATATATATATATATATATATATATATATATATATATATATATATATATATATATATATATATATATATATATATATATATATATATATATATATATATATATATATATATATATATATTTATATATATAAAAATTATACAAAATTATATATCGTTATATCATATACATATATATATATATATATATATATGTGTGTGTGTGTGGGGGGATATGTACTCTGTAAAAGAATAGAAATATAAATAAATAAAAATAAAAGAATTTACTTAAAATCCAATATCTACATCATCATCAGAACTGTTTCGACATGAAGGCCCATTGCAAATCAGTTTGATTTCTCATCTTCTGCAACCTTGTAAAAAAAAATTCTTATCTGTCATCTCCAAACATTCCTATCCCTGTCCCGTGCCACTCCCCGAAAGTGCTGCAGGTCTTCCAAACTCATCAAATGTTTTTATGGAGAATGATGGAATTTTACTGATAATGTTTCTTCTTTTTATGTCGTTGTTCAATGTTTGTACGATACTTATGGATTCTATTCTTCTATTTGATATTCATGACTAAACCCGTTTTCATAATATTTACTGTCTGTTTGCAAAGATATTAATTTGTGCTTGTCCAAATCCGATATTAATATCAAGTCCTTCTTTGATGTTAGCTTCTTGGAGACAAGTTACATCAATATTATAAATAGAAAAGTCCTGACTTAATAATTCCTGGTTTTCATGTTTTACTAGTCCTCTAAAATTAATTATCCCGATGTTTTAAATCTGTCTATGCAATTGGTGGTACTTACAGATTTTTAAATAAAAAAAAGTCCCAACTGTTAACGAATTGAAGACCAGTGTAGTCATTACGTTCCTTGACAATAAAAGGGAATCTATAAACTCTATAGATGAAGTAAAAATTAGGCGTCTAGACGTTTAACGCGAATTACTTTTCGTGTCGCTAATGTAGATTTTGTTCGTCTGAAATATGTGGTTCTACAGAAGGGTGCTAAGGATATCATGGACCAAGCGTGTGAGTAATGATGAGGGCATAGAGAGGATGCAAACAAGGAGAAGGCTTATACGTACATCAGGAAGAGGTAGCTGATGTTCCTGGGACATATAAAGAGGAAGGATGGCCTGGAGAATCTGATACTCACGTGTCGAATAGGGGGAGAGATAAGGGAAAACAATGCATGACATACCTAGCGGGCTTAAGCAAGTGGATGACAGAACGTGATCTGGGGGATGTAGCAGAGGAAAGAAACTTGTTGAGAGCTGCAAGGAATAGAGGAAGAGGTGGAGAGCCATAATCGTCTACGCCCTGAAACGACACGGCGCATAGAAATAAAGAAGAAATCATTTTTATGATATTAAACACGTTAAAATAATATATATATATATATATATATATATATATATATAGAGAGAGAGAGAGAGAGAGAGAGAGAGGGAAAGAGAAAGAGAGAGTTATAACATATACATAAAAAGTTCCATAATGGATAATTTTTTAACGTTCTAATGAACGCTCAGCAAGTTGTCAACCGTTTTGTATTTAAAAGAATAATGAAAAAATTACGGTAATGAATAACTACGCATATGTTTGTATAAATACTGACATTAATGAAGAACATATAGTTTTGTACCACTTGCACCCCTGAAGATGATCTTGGAAGAATCTCGAAAGTATATGGGAAATGAAAATAAAAGAAATTTAAACAGCTATAGCATATTTCTCACATTATTTAACGTCAATACACGGAAGGTTATTCATGAGTATGAACGGATTTTGTTAAAAATTAGCAAACATAATGTCTGTAATTTATTCAATCAGACGTAGGAAATATAAATAGGAAACATTCATAAATTTCAAACAGAACGTAAATGTCTGGAACATTCTCTTCCATAACTCATTTCTTAAAAACTCTAATGACACTTAAATAAAAAGAGAAAAAATCTTTCTTATTTGTTACTTGTCCTATCATTCTTTTGGGATCTAATCTATATTTGTTTC
>CAHIKZ030003327.1:3312500-3330000 GCA_903632075.3 Acanthosepion pharaonis | reverse complement strand
GTTGTAATGTGGATTTATTTAGAAAAAAATATTATGCTTTGTTTTACATAATTTCACGACACGTGTTTCTGGTCTCGCGACCGTCTTCAGGTAAAAGTGGAGATTTCCACATATTATTAAAAATAATAATTAATTTTTCCTCATGTTCAATGTTAAATATTCTCGATATGAGACATTTTCTGTTTGTGTGTTGGTAATCTGAATTTCCCTCATTAAAAGATAAAATGCCGATAACTAATTTATCATCTCGCTGGACCAACCTTAATTGTTTTATGACCCTTCGCGCAGAACTCTTCATTGCCATTTCAAGAGGGAAATTGACCAACAACCAATTTGCCGGAAGATATAACACCCAAAAATCTTGAACAATGAAAGAAAAAAGAAGGAAAGGCCCTTAGGCAAACATCTTGCTCCGCAGTAAAGTGCTTAATGCCTAGTCTATACAGACAGAGCAAAAGAAAAATCGTTTCAAAACGTCAACACTTAATAAAGGAAAGCTCGAGTCGTTACTCGAGTTTCACGCTCTCGCGATCTCAAGCGACTAAAATCACCTATATATATATATATATATATATATATATATATATATATATATATATATATATATATACAAATAAGCTTTGTTAAATTCAACCGTCAATGTCTGTCACATCTCATCTCACCAGTCTCATTCATTTTCCCTGTTCTTTTCTGTTTTTAACGTTTTTATCCATGAAATGTTTATCTAGAAGCCTGCACTCAAATTACACTGAAAACAACAATTCTCATTCGGTCAACGAGGTTAAGCGGTGTCGAGCCCGTTCATTATTTATGTAGGTAACCATTTGAGAATGCCGTCTCCTTTAAGCAGCCTCGTACAATCTGAAATATTTTTTCTGCTTTAAATATCTCGCAAAATTAGTGTTTTTGTGCCTTCAACATTTTCACTAGCTACATAATTTTAACCGACGCTCGCATTTATATCACCCTTTTCTCATATTTTCTGCAATCGTCAATGATGCCCTGTCTATGTTCCGGTTTATCATGACATGAAAAAATAAATCACCCACCTCCAACATCTGAGCTTACTTTTCTGTTTAGCGTAGATTTGATATTTAATTGGTTAATCAAGACATACCCACAAGTCTATTTTTAATTCTGACCACACCCCTTTAAATTTCAGAAAAGAGGTAACGATTTGGCTTTAAATTTCATTTAATCACCAGTTACTTACCATCGACGGAAGAACTATAATTTATAGTATTGAGACATGAAAGATTTGTTCAGCGATTTCAACATGTTTTTATTATAATCTCTTACAATAATATATATATATATATATATATATATATATATATAAGTAAACATTGAAGTCAACAATCAGAGGCGACAGGATGTTTCATGCTGGACGCAATCGTTCACTTTTATATTTATATTTACATACGCTCTATCTCTGATAATGAGCACTTTATTCCATAAATATAGCATACCATAAAACTACACACACACACACACACACACACATATATATATATATATATATATATATATATATATATACAGGGTGTCTCAAAAATGTACTCACACTTTGAATGACGAGAAAACCTTTATTTATGAACATAGAATAAAATGGAATAGCTTCGAATACAGACGAAAAATGTAATTGAAGAATCATATTCGCAAATGTTCAAATTGATGACCATTATTGTCCAGACAACGCTGATGACGCGCACCAAGGGATTCGCAAACGACACGAACAGGTCCTTAGGAATATCGCGACATTGTCTTTCAATTTCCAATTTCAATGCATCAATTGTTCTTGGTTTGGTGCGATAAACATTGTCTTTGAGATATCCTCACAAAAAGAAGTCCATGGGCGTGAGGTCTGGGGAACGCGCAGGGTATTCAATGGTACCCCTTCGTTCAATCCATGTGTCTGGAAAAGCTGCATCGGGGTGAGCTCGTACATCGCGATGGTAGTTGGGAGGTGCTCCATCTTGCTGAAAGTAAATCTTGCCGTCATCACCAAACATCTCTGAAAATTGTTGACCGACAAACTCCTGAAGCAATTTGAGGTAACTCTCCCCAGTGACAGTTCCGTTAAAAAAAATGGTCCTATGATGTCCAATGAGGATATCACACACCACACTCCTGTTAAGTTTACATGGTGTTCAAGTGTTACATGAGGATTTATAGGACCCCAGTACGTGCTTTTATGGCGATTAATGGAGCCATTTAATTTAAAGGTTGCATCATCGCTCCACACAATTTTGTGTGGAAACCCTGTATCTTCTGCACATTTTGCCAGGTACTATTCACAGAATTGAACTCTCCGGTCAGGATTGTCTTCATTGAGAGCATGAATAAGTGTTGGAATATAGCATTTCCTGTGCAGACGCTTCATGATGCGTTAGACGCCATCTTTTGAGATGTAGGTTTCCCAACCAGTTTGTCGAAGTGATTTCTGTGGTGATCGAAGGACTGTTTCCTGCACCTGCTCTTCTTTTCCAGGGCTCGTGGATGTCCGTGGTCGTCCAGAACGTTTCTTGTTGACATCTGCTTCAAATTTGTCTCTGATGCGAGCAATGGTCCGGCGCGTTGGTGGCGGTTTTGCGAATTCCCTTCTGAATCGTCTTGGCACGTCAATGGCATTTTCGGTCTTCCAGTAACATTTCAGGGCAAACTTCCTGTCTTCAAAACTAAGCTGTTTTGCTGCCATGCTGTGATTAATTAATTACACCTGCATAAAAAGCAAAAAAAGCATGTCAGAGACAGTTAAAGTGGTGTGAGTACATTTTTGAGACACCCTATATATATATATATATATATATATATATATATATATATATATATATATATATATTCAATCAATAAGAACATTTTCTGTTGTACGATGATAGTCTTCTAGAAGACAAAACACTTTACATGAAATCTTCAGTTAATTGCATAATATTTATATCTGTAATGTCGATAAACGAATAACAAAATTGAAAACTCTTAAGTGACGTATTTCGCTCTGAGACTAACAATGGTTTTATCAAGCCATCTAATATTTCTAGATGTGGTTAACTTCGGTGATCTCATTGACCTTTTTATCGCTATTGTAGCTTTGAGGAAAAGTGTATTTATTGTGTGATCCTTGATATAAACTCATCGTTAAATTTTCGCCTTAATAAATTACTTGCTCTTTTTGTGTATTACCGCATTCTTCAAGGGTAAATTATCGTCCATTTTGTGTTCGTGTAAGATTGTACAAATATTAGGGATGTGTGCAGATAGCTGTGATTTACTTGGATATTGTCTCCAGGAGATGTTAAGTAGAGCTCTCAGCATCCGAGTGTAGTTTCCATTAAGTTTGAACTCTTGAAGTTTACTTAATATCCAAGCAGTAGCACCATACATTAACATCGCCTCTAGAGTGGCTCGAAAGTATATACGTTGGAGATTAGATTTACAGATTATATCCATTTTATTAAAGGCGGCCAAGACTTTAGTTTTTGAATTTTAGCATACATTTAAGTAGAATTTATTTCGCTTTCTAAGTAGGTAAAACAATTCATAGATGTTATTGATTCACAAGAGATAGTTTGTAATGAGTATAGGAATTCAGTTTTAGAGGTATTGACATAGTTTCCAATCTCGTAGATGATGTTAAAGAACTGTAGCAAATGGTGTCAAATGTAGTGGACTGATAGATATTTATCAAGTTACTGACGATGAGGAATCAGTGCGTCTTCGAGTCGAAACATGCTCTGAACTATCACACGTTATTTGGAAACATACGCACACACACACGCACGCAAATCAAATGCGTGCCAAGAAAGTGCTCGACAGTATGGGATACAGTAGAGGAGCATAATGCTAAAAGCAAAATAATGCTAGACAATATTGGACCTTTAAAGTCTTCCATATCAGAAAATATCAAATCATGTATGTGCGTGTGTGCGTGTGTAACTTCAAAGGAATCTACGGATTTTTATTTTCAATCCGACATAATTTTTTATTACATAAACGGTATATTTTAGTATTTTAGTGGCTGCGCATGTTTGAGGTTTTTTTTGTTTTTTTTTTGAAAAGAGTGAATTACGTCTACCGGCCAGTGCATTCGATTCCCTTCGAACGGATACGAAAATAAACTTAGACACACAGGGACTTTCAAGTAGATATAGGATTTCCTTTTTTTTCACTAGGTCAGACTCATTATCGATAAAACATGTTTCTGGGAAAAGAGGCTGTAGAATAGAAAATATCTCGCCATACAAGACTCAATTTTAACTCAATTGTGAAATGAAGATAGTGTAGCTCCAGACAAGACATAGCAGCAATATTCTATTTTTGGCCTAATCTAACTCTGTAAAGATCGAAAATAAGAAAAAGAGCCAGCTAGTGGCGATAAAATAAGACAAGCATTTGCCCAGCGTCTTTAGCAACAGATAACAAATAGCAGGTAACTCATACATATTGAGTTCCACCTGAGGTCTAGAGTGAATGTGACGTCACCCCGGCTTCTCTGCCCCCGGGGTATCCTGTGACGACCAATGTGACTTGGTATTGGTCCCGGCGTCAAATGTGGCGTGATCCTGTTGTCATAGCACCAGATGTGACGTTCTAACCCTTGGCTGATTCGGATAGGAATCTGGATAGATTCGGTATCAGCTTTGTCGTTCCCAGCTCGCCTCCAACGTCTCTTTACCGAAGTAACTGCTTTGATTTCTAGTCTAACCTACCCACGTTGTGATTTGATCCTAGGTAGACGAAATCAACCAGTCGCCGGGCCGTAATGCAAGCCGAATTCGAGCAAGGGTGACATCGCACAAGTATATGTAAAAGAAAATAAAGTAACAACTCGAAAAGTTCAAATGTGTCAAAAAAAGAATAACAAATATTTTTATATCTGGTTGCTGAATACAGGACTGTGTCTTTCTCCCAACTCGCTTCTATGGATTCGTGACACTTTGTGTTTGTTAGGCGAGTCTTAATATCTTAAGTTGTTTTTCGATAACTGTTTTTTTTTGCATCTTCAGGCGATATTCGTGAAACTTGTTTTGATGGTGTGAGTCCAAGTCGTTCTTCAAAAATAAATTGATTTTGGTTAGAAGTCGAAGTCGGAATGCGTGGATATCTTTCAGTCAGCTTCCTGCGAGGCTGGTCTCAGAGCTCACAGCTCAGCTCTGTCTGCGTCTGCGTCTGCGTCTCCTCGGAACTCTTCCGAACTCCACTCAGCTGCCGCTGTCTACTCCGTTTATATGGACACCAACCAAAACCGGGTGTAGGCCTGTCATGGTTTGGGTTCCTCGATGATTCTAAATCCACAATTAGGATTTTCTTTGTTTTCGGACAGGAAAATTTATCACTTTCCATTTTTGGAAGTCCATTACTTTCTGCTTTAGAGGGGTTCTTAAGGAAATCGTCCTCCCAAATTCTTCCATTCTCATAATGGTATCTCACACCATTCCCCTCAGAGGGCGTCAACAGGGTTCCCTTCTTTCTCATAGTGGTATCTCACACCAATCCCCTCAGAGGCGTCAACAGGCCTCCCCTCCTTCTCATATGTTTACCCTCGCCCACCGCTCACGCCACCACTCAGCCAATGAACGCTCGGCAGCGTGGGTGTGGCTGGTCTGGCCTCAGTTTAAAATTATCGCTCATAAGGAAAAAAAAATTATCTTCCTTTTTTTCTCGAAGTATTGTCCTCAATCTCTATCTTAACCGAATGTCATCTGGAATTTATCAACGAGATTTTCGCCAAGCGTCAAATGGGTGGTCAACTGGACGTCTTCGCACCGTCACCAGCGATCTGTCCCGGCAACAAATTTTTATCATGTCCAGGTCTGGATATAAAACAGGTGTCTCTTCAAAACCAAATGATATCTCCGAAAGATAGTTAATGGTTTATTCTTTTCCCTTCTTCTCTTTTCCCTTCCTTTTTCTTTAGGGGTGGTCGCGATTATCTTCCAGCATTCTGTTTTGTAGGCCACTTGACCAATTTAGAATTTTCATTATTGCCCTGGGCAGATTGTTATATTTTATTCGGCGCGTCATAGCATAAATTAATTCCGACAGATCCGAGATCTTACGAATTTCCTATCTTCTGCTAGAGA
The DNA here is from genome assembly GCA_903632075.3 of Acanthosepion pharaonis. Lineage (NCBI taxonomy): Eukaryota > Metazoa > Mollusca > Cephalopoda > Sepiida > Sepiidae > Acanthosepion > Acanthosepion pharaonis. Next base: position 3,323,920 of record CAHIKZ030003327.1, on the reverse strand, counting down.
AAAAAAAACTTTTTCTTCGCAAATGAAAATAAGATTTTTACCACTTTTCTTTGTTAAAAAAAATAACATCACTCAGTATGTCTTTCGTGATAGCTTCTTCTCGCCTTAATTATTTCTCGCTTTTAATTTTCACGCAACCGATAAATAGTGTCACATAAATGTTAGACCTGATAGCCTTTCAAAGAATGAAGCCTCATTAAGAGTGCAGCCGCTAATCATGCATAAGATTTCTCCATTTGAACGATGACGATGAAAAGATAATATCTTCGTTCCAGTAAAATTGAAAGTTCCAAGACAATATTGCATTATATAAATGAGTCCCACTTGAGGTGTGGAGTGAATATGAGACCTGATAACCGTTCAAAGTATGAAGCCTCGTTAAGAGTGCAGCCGCTAATCCCGAATGTGATATTGAAAGTTACAAGTCAATAATTCCCACATTGAACTGTTAGATCTTGGTCTGAGTAGAAATCAGCTGCAAGGCACAGATGATTTGGGATTTTGGGAGTGCACCCGCAAACTTTGGTGTAAGCTGCATCGATGTTTACTAATTATCTGAGAATGTTTGTAGGTAGATTGTTCATAAAAGGCAGAAAGAACTTATGTCGTGGCCTTGGAGGACGCCTGCATTGATTTGATGGGCACCAGAAGACTCGCCATTCACTACATTCTTTGTGTTCCTAATTTGTAGTAAACTTCTATCGTCATAACATCCCCATGGGTCATTGAGTACCTGTCACCTATTTCAGCGAATACAGAAACTGACAATATTGGATGTACATAGCGCGCTTATTAGCAAGAAATAAAGCAACAATCGATGTGTTAAGTGTGTTTCTTAGCAGATATTTACTCAATGATCACAAATACCTTTAAAAGGGATACGTGACATCACTTTATCTGATCAGTGGTAATGAAATAATATTAGCTTAGTTTGTGAGGTATTGAATGAAATAAGTCTATTGATTTGTTAGTCATAGATCATGGAAGATATCTGCTGCAATGCTTCGATTTTTATATCGTTAGGAGGTTAGTGTATGTGTGAGGGAATTTGGCAAAAAAACTTTATTAAGGGACGAGAATATAAAAACTGAGTTTAAGATGACAGAAGATAAAAATGCAATTGAATTTAAATTTTTTAAGATCAAATTTGAGTAGAAAGCATCGAGCCTGAAGAGAGTTTCACAAGCGAGAAGGGCGAGAGAAGAAACTGTTAGCAAAGGACTTACGGTTACATCTTACCATTTCGACTGTAAAATGATGAAACCTTTCCGCCAATCTAGTACTGCACTTTAGTTTATAGAGCCCAAGCATCAAAGATGGAGAGTTCATCAGATGGAGAGTTACAATGAAAATATTTGTAAAAAAAAGCATAAGGAAGCCACATTATGGCGGTGGGAAAGTGACTGAAGCCGTGTTGCCAAGTCAGGACGAACAACATTGCAGATTCTTTGAATTTTATCAAGAATCTATAAACATAGTAGAAACACCAGACCATATGAGACAGCAATATACAAAGCCAGGACGAATAGTAGACTTGTAAATCTGTAAGAGAGATTCTGGCGAGAAAAAATAATAGCACGAAACAGGGAACCAATTTCCTTATCAGCAGACCTAGCATTCGATTCGATTTAATTTTTCCACTTCATGTCGGTGGGAAACGTTAGCCCGAATAGGCGCATCGAGTCACTCTCATGGATAGAAGGTAAAAGGGTTGGATCAGACGATTAATAGATAGCAGTTATGTATATTGTGGTCCTTAAAATTAACAAGCCATTCCTTGCCCGAGTTAACAATAAATTGGAGGTCGTTTTTCGATCAGCTGTCAATTTTACCTTATCGAATCGATCAGACTTACTATTTAGACTGGAATAAATGGTTTTAGCTTTTGGAAATGTGTCAATAAAAAATGAATAATGATTTACTACTGACCTGAGAAAGTTTGTCGTTAGATAGCTTATAAAGAATAGAAAGGTTCCACTTCCATAACATCAATGTCAGAAACCAACATCCACGCAAAAATATCGGCATAAATTGTTTCGAAACAAGAAACAAAGGTACCTCAAACGTATAAATATTTTTACACGGATCTCACATACTTTCTGTAAAGTATATTTTGTTAAAATGTCCAATTTTGATTATTGTTTTATTGGAAAGAAGCAGCGACATGGAGATTTGAAATTCCCGCTTTGTCTGTTACTTTTACTTTCGCAGAATTCCCTTTAGAAAAAGGCATGAAACCATCTCTTTTAGTAAGTAGAAGGGTAGTCAGTCTAGGAGAATGTAAGAGTTCTTGGTTCCACCAACCCTGGCCTTTGCAACAGGAACCTGCCATGCCACGTACACAAGAGTGAATTATTCTCATTCCCTTTGCATTCCATTAGTAAAGAGAAGGTCCACTTGAACTGCTTCAACAGAAGAGCTACTGCTTTGGAGAACAGACATTCAGCAGGATGTTTTACCAACCACAACAATCTTTCCCTCTTCAAGTTTAGGGTTAACCATTATTTTTTTCCTACACAACATCACAATGTAACTCTCTAACTTGAGTGGTTCTTGAGCTTTGTATTATAACCTCATGAACTGAAATTTTTGCTTTTTCTCACAGTCATACAGCACCACTCTCTATATTAAAGGGCACTTGGGCCTTGTATTTTTTTTAACATTAGTATTAAAAAAAAAAAATACTGAATCCAGAACCGTGAAGAAAACAATGCAAAACCAGCCTAATATCTTTCTCAAGAAGACATGACAATTTTTTTTTAATGGCGTCATTTTACCAGGACGGTGGTCTATTTCCAAAATTTCCTATTTTTGTAGCTCTAAGCACTGTTTTTCCTTTACTATTCCACCAAGGTCCTGATCTGGCATCCATTTATAATCACAGAGGTTACTCGATGTTTTCCTCTTGACTCCAATATGTAAAGTGAGTGCAAAATTCTCAATGCTCTCTTTCCTCATTGTTTGTTCCAAAAATATCAACTATCTCATTCTGATTGTTAGTATACGTGTCGTCTTAAAAATTACTTGTTACTCACATACTCCATCCATGGTATTCTCAACAACATTTTGTAGAACCACAATTATTTTGCCTCATTTCTTCTCTTCGTTAATTGTCCTGCATTCAGAAAATTATGTCAATCTCTTATGATGCTTAATTGATAAACTAGTGATATAAACTGTGCATAGTTTATAAAATATAATACAAAAAGGATTTATAGGTATGTTTTATAGATTGAAAAAACATTTGATAAAGTACGTCTGAAGATCTATTTGAACTGCAAGGTGATCTTGACATATTTGGGAAGGGTATTAGAATATTTTAGAAATTATAGTGACATGTGGATAGAAAATCAATTCTTTAAACAAAAATACAAACCTATACAGTGAGAAGATTCGGAGAGAATTAAAAGACCTACCAAGATTCATTATTGGCAGCCAAAATCTTAAGAACATACGATGTGAAACACACAGTTTTGTTAAAAGATACAGAAAGAAAACTGCAGGAACTCCGAGAGAAAGCAGTGAAAGAAAGCAAAAAGAAATTACAAAGCAACAATAGAAAGTAGATAGAAAGCGTGGTTGTTAGCAAAAAGGAGAGCACGTCATGCAAATTACAAATTGGAGATAACGAAATGAAAAATGGACAACAATTTGATAAACCTAACAAGTACTTTAACAGAGAAGAGAAAAAGAAATGCATTCTAAAATCTAAAAGCAAAGAATTCAAAACAGATAAAAAATCTTTAGAAAAAAGAAAGAAAGTACGGAAATGTCATGTAATATTAATCCTCTTGGACAATTTCAGATGAAGAGGAAATTTCAAAGAACAGAATTATGAAACAAATGTATACTTAAATCAAAGAGATAAAGTTGAGAATAATAATTCAAATATAAATAGTGTAAATAATAAAATCCTCATCCCAGAAATTCAGTGATAACAACAACAAAGATGAGGACAATAGTCCAAATGTAAATAAAGTAAATAATGATAACTCATCATCCCAAACATTCAGTGATAACAACAACAAAGATGAGGACAATAGTCCAAATGTAAATAATGTAAATAATGATAACTCCTCATCCCAGAAATTCAGCGATAACAACATAAAAGATGAGGACAATAGTCCAAATGTAAATAATGTAAATAATGATAACTCCTCATCCCAGAAATTCAGTGATAACAACAACAAAGATGAGGACAATAGTCCAAATGTAAATAGTGTAAATAATGATAACTCCTCATCGCAGAAATTCAGTGATAACAACATCAAAGATGAGGACAATAGTCCAAATGTAAATAAATAAGTTCTACGTGTAAATAATGATAACTCCTCATCCCAGAAATTCAGTGATAACAACAACAAAGATGAGGACAATAGTCCAAATGTAAATAGTGTAAATAATTATAACTCCTCATCCCAGAAATTCAGTGATAACAACATCAAAGATGAGGACAATAGTCCAAATGTAAATAAAGTAAATAATGATAACTCCTCATCCGAGAAATTCAGTGATAACAACATCAAAGATGAGGACAATAGTCCAAATGTAAATAAAGGAATAATGATAACCTCATCCCAGAAATCCAACAATAAAGATGAGGACAATAGTCCAAATGTAAATAGTGTAAATAATGATAACTCCTCATCCCAGAAATCAGTGATAACAACATCAAAGATGAGGACAATAACCAAATGTAAATAGTGAAATAATGATAACCCTCATCCCAGAAATTCAGTGATAACAACATCAAAGATGAGGACAATAGTCCAAATGTAAATAAAGTAAAAATGATAACTTCTCATCCCAGAAATTCGGTGAAAACAACAACAAAGATGAGGACAATAGTCCAAATGTAAATAGTGTAAATAATGATAACCTCATCCCAGAAATTCAGTGATAACAACATCAAAGATGAGGACAATAGTCCAAATGTAAATAAAGTAAATAATGATAACTCCTCATCCCAGAAATTCAGTGATAACAACAACAAAGATGAGGACAATAGTCCAAATGTAAATAGTGTAAATAATGATAACTCCTCATCCCAGAAATTCAGTGATAACAACATCAAAGATGAGGACAATAGTCCAAATGTAAATAAAGTAAATAATGATAACTCTCATCCCAGAAATTCAGTGATAACAACAACAAAGATGAGGACAATAGTCCAAATGTAAATAGTGTAAATAATGATAACCCTCATCCCAGAAATTCAGTGATAAATAACATCAAAGATGAGGACAATAGTCCAAATGTAAATAGTGTAAATAATGATAACTCCTCATCCCAGAAATTCAGTGATAACAACATCAAAGATGAGGACAATAGTCCAAATGTAAATAGTGTAAATAATGATAACTCCTCATCCCAGAAATTCAGTGATAACAACATCAAAGATGAGGACAATAGTCCAAATGTAAATAAAGTAAATAATGATAACTCCTCATCCCAGAAATTCAGTGATAACAACAACAAAGATGAGGACAATAGTCCAAATGTAAATAGTGTAAATAATGATAACTCCTCATCCCAGAAATCCAACATCAAAGATGAGGACAATTCCAAATGTAAATAAAGTAAATAATGATAACATCCCAGAAATTCATCAAAGATGAGGACAATAGTCCAAATGTAAATAAAGTAAATAATGATAACTCCTCATCCCAGAAATTCAGTGATAACAACATCAAAGATGAGGACAATAGTCCAAATGTAAATAGTGTAAATAATGATAACTCCTCATCCCAGAAATTCAGTGATAACAACAACAAAGATGAGGACAATAGTCCAAATGTAAATAGTGTAAATAATGATAACCCTCATCCCAGAAATTCAGTGATAACAACATCAAAGATGAGGACAATAGTCCAAATGTAAATAGTGTAAATAATGATAACTCCTCATCCCAGAAATTCAGTGATAACAACATCAAAGATGAGGACAATAGTCCAAATGTAAATAAAGTAAATAATGATAACTCCTCATCCCAGAAATTCAGTGATAACAACAACAAAGATGAGGACAATAGTCCAAAATAATAGTGAAATAATGATAACCAAATTCAGTGAAACAACATCAAAGATGAGGAAATAATCCAAATGTAAATAAAGTAAATAATGATAACTCCTCATCCCAGAAATTCAGTGATAACAACAACAAAGATGAGGACAATAGTCCAAATGTAAATAAAGTAAATAATAATAACTCCTCATCCCAGAAATTCAGTGATAACAACATCAAAGATGAGGACAATAGTCCAAATGTAAATAAAGTAAATAATGATAACTCCTCATCCCAGAAATTCAGTGATAACAACATCAAAGATGAGGATGAAAATGGGACAATAATGATAACAAAAATGTAAATAGAGGACAATAGTCCAAATGTAAATAAAAAATAATGATAACCTCATCCCAGAAATTCAGTGATAACAACATCAAAGATGAGGACAATAGTCCAAATGTAAATAAAGTAAATAATGATAACTCCTCATCCCAGAAATTCAGTGATAACAAAAACAAAGATGAGGACAATAGTCCAAATGTAAATAGTGTAAATAATGATAAATCCCAGAAATTCAGTGATAACAACATCAAAGATGAGGACAATAGTCCAAATGTAAATAAAGTAAATAATGATAACCTCATCCCAGAAATTCATATAACAACAAAAAGATGAGGACAATAGTCCAAATGTAAATAAAGTAAATAATGATAACTCCTCATCCCAGAAATTCAGTGATAACAACAACAAAGATGAGGACAATAGTCCAAATGTAAATAAAGTAAATAATAATAACTCCTCATCCCAGAAATTCAGTGATAACAACATCAAAGATGAGGACAATAGTCCAAATGTAAATAGACAATAATTATAACTCCTCATCCCAGAAATTCAATAACAACATGATGAGGACAATAGTCCAAATGTAAATAAAGTAAATAATGATAACTCCTCATCCCAGAAATTCAGTGATAACAACAACAAAGATGAGGACAATAGTCCAAATGTAAATAGTGTAAATAAATAACTCCTCATCCCAGAAATTCAGTGATAACAACAACAAAGATGAGGACAATAGTCCAAATGTAAATAGTGTAAATAATGATAACTCCTCATCCCAGAAATTCAGTGATAACAACATCAAAGATGAGGACAATAGTCCAAATGTAAATAGTGTAAATAATGATAACTCCTCATCCCAGAAATTCAGTGATAACAACATCAAAGATGAGGACAATAGTCCAAATGTAAATAAAGTAAATAATGATAACTCCTCATCCCAGAAATTCAGTGATAACAACAACAAAGATGAGGACAATAGTCCAAATGTAAATAGTGTAAATAATGATAACTCCTCATCCCAGAAATTCAGTGATAACAACATCAAAGATGAGGACAATAGTCCAAATGTAAATAAAGTAAATAATGATAACCCTCATCCCAGAAATTCAGTGATAACAACAACAAAGATGAGGACAATAGTCCAAATGTAAATAGTGTAAATAATGATAACTCCTCATCCCAGAAATTCAGTGATAACAACAAAAGATGAGGACAATAGTCCAAATGTAAATAAAGTAAATAATGATAACCCTCATCCCAGAAATTCAGTGATAACAAAACAAAGATGAGGACAATAGTCCAATGTAAATAGTGTAAATAATGATAACTCCTCATCCCAGAAATTCAGTGATAACAACATCAAAGATGTCCAAATGTAAATGGTGTAAATAGTCCAAATTCAGTAAATAGTGAGGACAATAAAAATAATGATAACTCCTCATCCCAGAAATTCAGTGATAACAACATCAAAGATGAGGACAATAGTCCAAATGTAAATAGTGTAAATAATGATAACTCCTCATCCCAAAATTCAGTGATAACAACATCAAAGATGAGGACAATAGTCCAAATGTAAATAGTGTAAATAATGATAACCCTCATCCCAGAAATTCAGGATAACAACATCAAAGATGAGGACAATAGTCCAAATGTAAATAAAAATATAACTCCTCATCCCAGAAATTCAGTGATAACAACATCAAAGATGAGGACAATAGTCCAAATGTAAATTCAGATAACTATCCCAGAAATTCAATAAAAACATCAAGATGAGGACAATAGTCCAAATGTAAATAAAGTAAATAATGATAACTCCTCATCCCAGAAATTCAGTGATAACAACAACAAAGATGAGGACAATAGTCCAAATGTAAATGAGGACTCCTCATCCCATTCAGTGATAACAACATCAAAGATGAGATGAAAATAATGATCCATCCCAAAATTCAGTGATAAAACAAAGATAAATAAAATGAAATAACTCCTCATCCCAGAAATTCAGTGATAACAACATCAAAGATGAGGACAATAGTCCAAATGTAAATAGTGTAAATAATGATAACTCCTCATCCCAGAAATTCAGTGATAACAACATCAAAGATGAGGACAATAGTCCAAATGTAAATAGTGTAAATAATGATAACTCCTCATCCCAGAAATTCAGTGATAACAACATCAAAGATGAATTCCAAATGTAAATAAAAGTAAATAATGATAACATCCCAAAATTGAGGATAACAACATCAAATGAGGACAATAAAATGTAAATAGTGTAAATAATGATAACTCCTCATCCCAGAAATTCAGTGATAACAACATCAAAGATGAGGACAATAGTCCAAATGTAAATAGTGTAAATAATGATAACTCCTCATCCCAGAAATTCAGTGATAACAACATCAAAGATGAGGACAATAGTCCAAATGTAAATAGTGTAAATAATGATCCCACAGTCCTCATCCCAAATGTAAATAAAGTAAATTCAGTGATAACAACAACAAAGATGAGGACAATAGTCCAAATGTAAATAGTGTAAATAATGATAACTCCTCATCCCAGAAATTCAGTGATAACAACATCAAAGATGAGGACAATAGTCCAAATGTAAATAAAATAATGTAAATAATGATAACAACCTCATCCCAGAAATTCAGTGATAACAACATCAAAGATGAGGACAATAGTCCAAATGTAAATAGTGTAAATAATGATAACTCCTCATCCCAGAAATTCAGTGATAACAACATCAAAGATGAGGACAATAGTCCAAATGTAAATAGTGTAAATAATGATAACTCCTCATCCCAGAAATTCAGTGATAACAACATCAAAGATGAGGACAATAGTCCAAATGTAAATAGTGTAAATAATGATAACTCCTCATCCCAGAAATTCAGTGATAACAACATCAAAGATGAGGACAATAGTCCAAATGTAAATAGTGTAAAATAATGGAAATTCAGTGATAACAACATCAAAGATGAGGACAATAGTCCAAATGTAAATAGTGTAAATAATGATAACTCCTCATCCCAGAAATTCAGTGATAACAACATCAAAGATGAGGACAATAGTCCAAATGTAAATAGTGTAAATAATGATAACTCCTCATCCCAGAAATTCAGTGATAACAACATCAAAGATGAGGACAATAGTCCAAATGTAAATAGTGTAAATAATGATAACTCCTCATCCCAGAAATTCCAACATCAAAGATGAGGACAATAGTCCAAATGTAAATAGTGTAAATAATGATAACCTCATCCCAGAAATTCAGTGATAACAACATCAAAGATGAGAGGACAATAGTCCAAAAAATAAAGTAAATAATGATAACTCCTCATCCCAGAAATTCAGTGATAACAACATCAAAGATGAGGACAATAGTCCAAATGTAAATAGTGTAAATAATGATAACTCATCCCAGAAATTCAGTGATAACAACATCAAAGATGAGACAATAGTCCAAATGTAAATAGTGTAAATAATGATAACTCCTCATCCCAGAAATTCAGTGATAACAACATCAAAGATGAGGACAATAGTCCAAATGTAAATAGTGTAAATAATGATAACTCCTCATCCCAGAAATTCGATGAAACAACATCAAAGATGAGGACCCAAATGTAAATAAAGTAAATTCAGTGATAACAACATCAAAGATGAGGACAATAGTCCAAATGTAAATAATGTAAATAATGATAACCCTCATCCCAGAAATTCAGTGATAACAACATCAAAGATGAGGACAATAGTCCAAATGTAAATAGTGTAAATAATGATAACTCCTCATCCCAGAAATTCAGTGATAACAACATCAAAGATGAGGGCAATAGTCCAAATGTAAATAGTGTAAATAAATGATAACTCCTCATCCCAGAAATTCAGTGATAACAACATCAAAGATGAGGACAATAGTCCAAATGTAAATAAAGTAAATAATGATAACTCCTCATCCCAGAAATTCAGTGATAACAACAACAAAGATGAGGACAATAGTCCAAATGTAAATAGTGTAAATAATGATAACTCCTCATCCCAGAAATTCAGTGATAACAACATCAAAGATGAGGACAATAGTCCAAATGTAAATAAAGTAAATAATGATAACTCCTCATCCCAGAAATTCAGTGATAACAACAAAAGATGAGGACAAAGATGAGGACAATAGTCCAAATGTAAATAGTGTAAAAATAATGATAACTCCTCATCCCAGAAATTCAGTGATAACAACATCAAAGATGAGGACAATAGTCCAAATGTAAATAAAGTAAATAATGATAACTCCTCATCCCAGAAATTCAGTGATAACAACATCAAAGATGAGGACAATAGTCCAAATGTAAATAGTGTAAATAATGATAACTCCTCATCCCAGAAATTCAGTGATAACAACATCAAAGATGAGGACAATAGTCCAAATGTAAATAAAGTAAATAATGATAACTCCTCATCCCAAAATTCAGTGATAATAACAAAGATGAACAATAGTCCAAATGTAAATAGTGTAAATAATGATAAATCAAAGATGAGGGACAATAGTCCAAATGTAAATAATGAAATAATGATAACTCCTCATCCCAGAAATTCAGTGATAACAACATCAAAGATGAGGACAATAGTCCAAATGTAAATAGTGTAAATAATGATAACTCCTCATCCCAGAAATTCAGTGATAACAACATCAAAGATGAGGACAATAGTCCAAATGTAAATAGTGTAAATAATGATAACTCCTCATCCCAGAAATTCAAAATGATAACAACATCAAAAGATGAGGGACAATAGTCCAAATGTAAATAATGTAAATAATGATAACTCCTCATCCCAGAAATTCAGTGATAACAACATCAAAGATGAGGACAATAGTCCAAATGTAAATAGTGTAAATAATGATAACTCCTCATCCCAGAAATTCAGTGATAACAACATCAAAGATGAGGACAATAGTCCAAATGTAAATAGTGTAAATAATGATAACTCCTCATCCCAGAAATTCAGTGATAACAACATCAAAGATGAGGACAATAGTCCAAAATGTAAATAAAGTAAATAATGATAACTCCTCATCC
>CAHIKZ030003327.1:3297500-3307500 GCA_903632075.3 Acanthosepion pharaonis | reverse complement strand
TTTATTTTTTTATTTTTAAGACTTCCTGGTTGCTTGCTCGCACTGTCCGTGGAATTCTCAGTATCCTTCTGTAGAACAATAGTTTTGTTTTACTCCTCATCAATAATTAAAGTAGATTAATTGTTACTTGTAGACAAAAAAATCAAGCACATGTTGTAAAATATAGAACAGAATTGAGAATAAATAATAATAATAAAATATTTCCTAGAGGGAAAGTGATGCTTCCACCCCGGGAAATAATTTCTATTTTTTATTATTTTTTTATTTATTTTTAACTTTTTTAATTTCATATTTTTTTTGTTTTTGTTTCTTCTTATTTATTTATTTCTCATTTTTCTATATGAAAATGATATACTCCATTATCCTTGCAATAACTGTAAAATAAATAATGTTTAGACTGACAATTTTAGTTTATGCACGAGGAGTGTCATGTGCATGAAACATTGAGTATCATTGGACAGTGAGTAACGGCAATATAATTCTTCTTTAATATCTATCTATCTATCTATCTCTATATATATATATATATATATATATATATATATATATATATATTTATTTGGTTGGATTCAAACACACAAAAACACACACACACACACACACACACACATATATATATATATATATATAAAGAGAGAGAGAGAGAGAGAGAGGAGGGAGAGAGATAGTTGCAGTCACAAATATATAAATATTAGCATGGATTCTCGTCACTGGTTTGACTAATGTGTTTTGATATTTGTGACATTATCAGAGAAACAATCAAAAGAGACTTCATAGTTGTTTGTGATCACCCCCCAACTTCGTGTTCGTTGTCACCGCACATTGGGAATATCTTTTGACCAAATGATATTTCTTCCACGGCGATTTGAGTCTCAGGTATCAAAAAATAATTGGATTGCTTGGTGCGAGTTAGAAATCGATGCTTCTCTTGTAAAATATAGTTCTCGAAATATGGGGTGTGACTGACCTGAAAGGAAAGACAGAAAATGCCGAGCGAACCAGAGAGTGACAGTGAGAGTGATATATATATATATATATATATATATATATATATATATATATATATATATATATTGTTGTGACCAAGTAAATGGTTAAGTAATAACAAAAACCAGGTTTGCAGATATATCGTATATTAAACAGTAAAGAATCTAACATAGACTCTTAAGAGGGGAAACACCACAACATATATGAATAAAAAGGCAAAAGACAAGAGGACAAACTATTCTTAGCCGACCGGTTTCGATTCTGAATGATTCATTCAAGGAAAATGTAAGGGTTTATTTTGCTGCGCGTATTTATATACAAAAGCAAGGATGTCATTGTTTTGTTAAAGCTTTTAAATTTGAGTATGCTAATGAATATTCATCAGATGGTTTAAGGTCAGCCAAGATATGGAGGACACAAAATACGATAATTCAAAGTCTTTTAAGACCTAAGTAAGCAATTAATATTGAATATTTAAAAAAAAAAAGAATATTGTTTAAATTTGTGATCAAATTGTTTTAGTTTATGAGAACGTATTTGGCATACATCGTCAAAAACACGGAATCTTGAAGTTAATCTTTTTCTTTCGATTTTTTAAAATTATTTTTGATCGTGTATGTTGGCTTCATAAACTACATATAATTTATTTCAGTAGAGTTTTATTCAATGCACCAATGTTATGAACGTAGCTTGAACGAAGTAGGCAAGAACAACAAAATTCATTCTGATATTTAATGTCGTTTTAGAGGTTAAAAACTTCAAGTTTTAAACTTGAAAACTATTACGGAGTGAGAAAGACTATGAAAACTATAAAACATTATTAAGGAGACAGAAAAATAAGTAAGTTACATAAGCGATAACTGTAATAGAAGAAACTGTTAGCATATAACTGACAGCTACTCTGGCTGTTTCAACTCTAAAATGAGAAGACCTTGCCGCTGATTTAGTACTAGGCTTAAATTCATCAAGTCTAGGTAGCATAGAGGAAAGTTCATTAAAACAATTACCATGAAACTATTTATAGAAAAGGCAGAGGGAAGCTAGGCGGTGGGAAGGTGACTGAAGCCGAAGTGCCAGGTCAGCATCAATAATATTGCAGATTATTCTTTGAATTTTATCAAGAATCTCTAAAGAGGAACACCAGAGCAGATGTTGCAGCAATATTCGATGCTAGGCCGAATGGTAGATTTATGAATAAGTTAGATTCTGGCGAGAAAAATGTCTAGCACGGCATAGTGAATAATCTTTCTTTGCTGCATCTAGTGAAATCAATGATACTAATTAGCAATCTGGCGCAGGCGGAGATAGCGACAAATAATAATGCTTTACCCTTGGTGTTTTTTTTTTGTTGTTTTTATTATGCGTGAAATGTTTCATCAAAATATTTTTTATAGTCGAAATGCAGTTTCTATCAAAAGGGACATGAATCTACAGTTAACAATTTCGAGGGGAAATGGCTGCCGCCAAGACGTAAACAGCGTCCTTGTGAGGTCTGAAAATCTCCCCATGACTGTTAATATCAGTTATGCTTCGTCGGCTCATATAAAAGATAAATACAAAAGGTGAGTTTGCGTGATCGAAATTGTATCCCAAATTAGAGGCCAAAGTCGCTGATATTGTAATGCAACTATCGATGCATTTCTGTGCCTCACAGAACAGGAGAGCGTGTGATCTTAATTTGATATTCTCTGCGTGACAAATGAAACTTAGATTTGAGGATTCATTTTCTAGACGCAATCTTACAAAATACATTTTTAAATGATACTTTGCTGACACTCAGACGTTTTATTTCAAATTAATTGTTGTATAATTGGCTACTGTCTCCTAAAGATAAGTGAAGATTCTAGGGAATTGCTCATCTCTCTCTCTCTTTCTCTCTCTCTCTCTCTCTCTCTCTCTCTCTCTTTCACTCACTATATGTATCTCTAAAACTATCTGATTCTTTTCAATATCTATCTATCTATCTATCTATATCTATCTATCTATCTATCTATCTATCTAATTCTTTTCAATATCTATCTATCTATCTATCTATCTATCTATCTATCTATCTGAAATGGACAAAGACCGACAATTATTTTAAAGATATTTCTTATGTTTATACGTTCTTTTTATAGATACAAATATTGAAGTAAAGGCTCTGTTTATAATAAACAGTATGAACAACATTTACCGGCCTGAATGTCTGAGAAATTTTAATAGAAAATATGCGTCTTAAAAATAATTGTCGGACTTTTGTCCATTTCATAATGTGTGACGTCATTTGTTTACATTTGGATACACATCGAGCAGATATTAATGTATGAGAGAAAATCATGGAGAATTGTGTTTTAAAAACAATAGAATCGAACTTGATAACCGAAACGTTCCTCTGTGGCTCAATCGGTAAACGCACGTCAGGCTATATGATATAGGATACAGGTCCGATTCCTGTCGGAGGACGCATATTTTCTATGACAATTTCTCGAACATTCAGGCCGGTAAATGTTGTTAATACTGTTTGTTATAAACAGAGCATTTACTTAAATAGTTGTATATATAAAAAAGGATGTATAAACATAAAAATATCTTAAAATAATTGTCGGACTTTGTCAATTTCATAATATTTTTTTCTTATATTCTTTTCCAAATTCTTACAGTGGATGGTCATATTCATCATTATTTCCTTCCACCTCGCTGTGGTTGGTCGGAACCTAATTAACAATCCCTTTCCACACTTCTCGGTCCTGCATTGCCATCTCCAGATCCCCAATGTTCAACCCTGAGTTCCGAGCTCTGATGGCTGGGGAAGAAACTTCCAGAAGGATGCCATAAAAGTGAGTATGAGACTATTTTCTCGTCCGCTTGGAGTAAACCCTGAGGACAAATCCGGAACTGGAGTCTCTAAGACTGTCTACGGAAATTCAAATTCCTAGTTGGTAGTTGGCACGGGATAATTCACTTCATCGCTTGAAAGAAGTCTTTAGACTTGGGTAGCAGTCTTTCTAGAGGTGGTGTCTCGACAAATACACCCGAAGGTAATATTGGAAGATGAAAAGAAAAAAAGAAAGAAAAAATTGCTCATCAACATCATCATCATCATCGTTTGACCTCCCCGTGTGGTTGGACTGAACTCATTTAATAATCACTTTCCAAATTATTTGGTCCTGCATTGCCATTCCCAGATCCTCAATATCAAACCCTGAATCCCGAGCCATGGTGTCTGGGAAAGTCAACTTTTTTTTGAGCTTAAGAGACATTTGTTTCAGTTCTCCTTAAATTGTGTTAAGCGCTGCATGGGATCTCCAACTGATGTTCTTGATTTTTCTAAGGAGATTTTCAATCCAGTGTTCTTTCAAGACGAACAGATAATGTCCAAGTTTCTATTCGATTCTACAGGACTGGTTCAATCGGTGTTCGAAAGATTTGGACTTTTAAAGAGGATGGAAGGTTCATATTATTTCAATAGCTATTATAATGGACACTTCTTATTTGAAATAGACGCCCATTTTTTTTTTATTTATCAGTGTGTAATACGCCTATCGGCCTGCGCTTTCGAGAAAACTAAGTAATGAATATGTGTCCGCCGGAAGGAATCGGACCTGCGTCCTCAATGAATTTATTTTAATCCAGCATTTTTATTACTTCAAACGTTAATATAAGGACACTTCTTATTTGAAATAGACGCCTCAGTTTTATTTATTAAACAAACCAAAACGCGTTAAGCACACTGTTTACTAAATAAAAATGGGGCATTTACTGAAAACGTTAGAAGTAATGTCGGGTTAAAAAATATCCTTTAATTTTTAAAAAATTGCTTTGCTAACGTTTCAGATGCTAAAGAGAGCAGATATGGGCTGTCAAGAAAAACAAACTGTGTGAAGAGAATGTGCTTTCCTAAAAAAAAGGGTAAAAAAAAAAGCCTTGTTTACTGTGAAGTCCTTCCTGACCGAACAGTGAAGCATTCTGGATCAAACGGTGGTTTCCCCTACAAAGGGGGAAACAAAATTCGAACCCAGCCGGATTTTACATTTTTCTTATTTAGACTTTTTGTATGCGCTGGGCGATAGACGTAATACACACTGCTCAATATATTAAAAAAAATGGGGAGTCTATTTCAAATAAGAATTGCCTACTATAATAACGTTTGAAGTAATAAAAATGTCGGATTGAAAATAAATCCATTAATTTTTTAGAAAATATATGATCCTATGATTTTGTGTCCTGACTTGTATATCTTGTCTTGTGTTTATTAACTTTGGTTCCAAAACCATCCTAAATTATATAACCCCCTTGTCCCTATTTTTTAGTCTTTCGGACACTAAATAATCATAATGAGTTCATATTGTATAATAAAATAATACAAATCCTCAGAAATGAATAAAAGGAAAAACTGCATTGTTAAATGAAGGAGCAGACGAAAATCATATCAAACAAACAAAAACTTAAAATGAATTCCTTCTGCTTTATTTATTTTCATTTTTATTTTTATTTATTTTTTTTTACATTTTTGCTTTCTCTTCTCCTTGTCAAGTTTTCTTAGAAAGATATCTGACCTTTGTGTTGAAGTTTCAATCAAGCAGACATCATCCCGTTTTTGCAGACGACAATTTACGCTGTCTGCTCGACACCGGCCTCCAGGTTATCATTAAGCTTGATTCAGCTTTAATGATAGCCTCTGACATAATAGATGACAAAACCGTCAATTCTCTATCCCCCCCTCTCTCTCTCTCTGTGACAACAATAAATTCCTGTTTATTTACACCGACAATCAAATTTTGATCGTTCTGTCCAAATTCAGTTTATTTCTCCGCAACTGCAGATTGTGGTTTCCATTATTTATTCTGGTCGTCTGATTGTCTCTGTCTATCCGTCAATCTATATGACTTTCTCATTCACGCATGCGTGCGAGCACACACACACATACACACACACACAAATGAATAAAGACTGAATGAAAACTGTTTTTACCAACCCGTGTCGTCCTCTGATTGACTTTATTCAAGGTAAATAGAAGGATTTTATTTGGCATCATGTATTTATAAACAGAAATAAAAATGACATTAGGTTTTCAATTTTTTTTAAGTCAAGAATTATTTAAAATATTCTGGAGATTAACTGTGAAAGTCAAGTTAAATTATTGCCTAATAAACCAAAGTGAGTAAATGTTGCTATTGTTGATTTTTTTTTATTTTAATATTTATTTATATATATTCTTATTTATTTAATTTTTTTTATATTAATAAAATTATTATTTAATATTTTATTTAATGCGATACATTATTAATGGTTTTAATTAAAATTAAAGAAAGTTTGTTTTTTTTAACCCGATAGTAAAGAAAATGTTTTCATTTTGTCTTTATCCATATTCTCTTTTTACAGATATATTTTATTTATATCTGAATTTTTACACACTCACACGCGCATACACACACATACACACACCCACACATCTACAGCCACACAACCACACACCCACACACGTACACCCACTTACACACCCACACAAACACACCCACACTTACTCTCTCACAACCCACACCAACACACAACCCCCCCATATATATATATATATATATATATATATATATATGGGGTGGGGTTGTTCAGAACAATGTCAGACCCGTACAAAAATTCCCCAAAAATTAAACGCTTGGAGCAGGTAATATTACCGGTTATACGTGTCGGGTTTCAACCATTAGAAATGTTAAGGTTGAACCAGGGTAGTGTAACTGATAAATACTCCAATTTTTTAATTTATCTATCTATCTCTCTCTCTCTATATATATATTGTCATCCGTAGACAGACTATTTCTCTGTATCATAGCTGATCGGTGTGGCTTGACGTCTGGTTGCCTCTAGCTAGGATCGAAACCCGGCTGAATTGGCAACAATCGGAGAATCTACCTTTAAGCCGTTGGCAGGGATGGAGGTGAATTTAGGCGTATTTATTTTTAGATAAACAGACCAGTGACTGAGAGAACTCGATTCGTTTTATAGAAGAGTATTGCATTAGTAGCTGTAGCAGTCGCCGTTTACAAACTCATACTTTCTCCCCCTAGAGCTCAACGGAAATAATTTTTCAGGAGCATATACATTGTCATCCACAAACAGAGTATTTTAGTGTATCACAGCTCATCAGTGTGTCTAGACGTCCGGTTGCCTCTAGCTAGAATCGAAACCCGGCTGAATTGTCGAAGAATCTATATAAATATGACTATATGACATACCACTTTACAATTGTCAAGAAGATTCGCGTTACACCTCTCTGGCCACAAGAATCTCATCCATATGTAAAAAAAGAACTAAAAGTAATGGGAGCACTATTAATAATAATAAAAAAAAAGTAGACATTCATTAATATCAACAACGAACACGGTCACGATGTGCTGGCCGTGTTTGGAAAAATATCCCATCATTCTGGAAACGTAATAAAAAATCGTAAAAGACCACATCTACTTTGCACCATCTTTCTTGCCTTCAATATGTCAAATTCTCCAAGTCTTCTTTTCTTCATTATGTGCCCGAGAAATTTCAACTGTCGCTTTCTGATTTTTAAGTATAAGCTTCTCTTTTGTTTTCAATTTCAATTTAAAAACTTCCCGTCCATGTTATTTTCATCATTCTTCTGTGGAACCACATCTCTGATTCTTCATGTCAGATATTTATCTGTGAGGAAATTGTCCAATGAATGAATGCCATATAGGACGTTTGATATTACATAAAAGTGAAGCACTCTTTTTTTCTTTCTAAGGAAGTAGCCTCCTCCCACTGAAAGAAATTAATTAAAATTAAAACCATAGAAGATATAAATGGCGTAGGTGGATGATATTCATTTCACGAGTCTTTTAAGTATGAAGACTAACAACGAAAGCGGTCACTAGCACATGAACGTTAATCCCAACCAGTAGCAGTGTTGGCAAGACATAACTATTTGTATCACAAGCCTGTCGTGTAACTGTTAACAAGCTTCTCTCACTATATCAATTACGACTGAATAGTGAGTTCGATCCTCACTTGTCGTCTCATACTTTCGGCCTTGTGACACATCACTATTTCAGCAACTAAAGATGTCGATCCAGTCGATAAGCAAACGCTTTCGAAGTCTTGCATTTTTTTTCAGGGATCGAAAACAATCCTTTGCTATCGACGGGAAATACGTAACTAATTTAAATAATTTCAAAAAACGGAACGTTTCTGTTGATTCAACTCCAAATACTAATTTTACCCCAAAATATTAATTCACCACAAAGACAAAAAACGAAAAAAAACAAAAAAACAAAACAAAAAACAAACTAAAACAAACAAAAAAATGACTTCAAAATTCAGAAAATTCGTGCAAAATGCATTTATTGTTATTTTTTCTCTATGTTTTCAAAGGAACTCACACAAATAAAGTGGTTATCATTCTGCGATGATTCCCCACCGTGTTCATCATTTTGGCATTCTGCAAGGTACTTTTGATTGTTTGCGTGTGAACTGATGTTTCTGGACCAAAGAAATTCATTCTGTGATTTACCTTCAAAGATGTATAGCTTTCCAAAAGTCCCACATAATCGTAGTCCAGGTAAAAAAACAGCTTCGGATTGTGACCAATAATCTGGAAGCTGTTCTATCTGGCACACAGTACATGAAACCTTTTATTTTACAACATATGCACTGCCAAAAATTTTATAAAAAAACAAACTTTGATTTAAAATTCATAATTTCTTGGGGTGAATTAATATTTGCGATGAGTAACTTTACAATATTTGGGGTGAAATAACAGAAAACAGACTAAAAACCAGGTAAATATCAGATCATTCCATAAGTTCTGTCCGAATTTTGAATAAAGAAAACAAGTGACCAAATGTTAGATTTAATTACAGATTCAATCAACAATGTATTTTCCTTGATTATCAAGCTTACTGATACCATTACTGTAGAATTCTTTTGGCTTTGATTCGAAGAACTCACAAATGTCAGTTTTAACCTCTTCCTGTGATCGGGAGAATAAGGTGGGTGAGGAATTTTCTCCCAACCAAGTTATTCGATCTTTTGTGACGTGATTCGTGCTGTGTGGGGTCGCGCATTGTCCTGATGAAACATCACCTCTTTTCGATTCACTAGAGCATGTCTTTTTTTTCTCAAAGCTTGGTTCAAACGCTCTAATTGCTGACGGTATATTTGAGCATTAATTGTTGCATTAGGTGGTAAGAATTCAAAGTGAATTATTCCTTGGAGATCTCACCAGATTGAAAGAAGAACCTTTTGCCCATGAAGTTCCCTTCTCAGCTGTGGCTGGGGTCCTTGCCCTTTACCAAGCCACTGTCTACGACGCTTAACATTTCGATAAAAGATCCATTTTTCGTTGCCAGTCACAAGTCTATCCAAAAAAGGTGAAACAAGTTGACGAGAATGAAGAGAAGAGCAGATGTCAACTCGGGATTTGGGGTTGTTTTCATACAATTCATGAGACAGTCATTTTCCAAGTTTAGGAACTTTTCCAAGTTGTTGAAGATGACGATGAACAGTTGCATGGTTTGAACTGAAAACCACTCCAATTCTTCTACTGATAAAGCAGGATTTTCTTCAAGGGCTGCTTCAAGAAGCTTTTCATCAAACTCAACTGGACGTCCGGTTCGATCTTCATCTTCAAGGGGGAAATCTCAACCTCTGAATTTTGCAAACCATCTTCTGCAAGTTCTTTCATTCACACATTCCTCTCCATAAACTGAGTGAATGGTTCTAGCCGCTTCGGCTGCTGAGTTTCCTTTCTTGAACACATAAAGAATTATGTGCCTCAAATGATTCTTGGGTACTTCCATGATAGCAGGGTTTTAATCAAACAAAATTTAATTTCATTGTTCTCTGAAATAAAATTTAATCAGTTTAAATGCATCTAAACATAAAAATAATGTTCAGCTACATTAGACATTATAAAATACCCTTTAAATTTCGTTCATTTTAACAAAAAGTTATAATTCGGACAGAACTTATGGGATGACCTGGTAGAAGATTGTCTAAAAATATTTTGGCACTCAAACATTTTTCT
>CAHIKZ030003327.1:3267500-3295000 GCA_903632075.3 Acanthosepion pharaonis | reverse complement strand
GATGCGTATTACGAAGCCAATGGAAATACATGCGAAAACCTATAGTAATTTAATGCCACCAAAATCATATATATATATATATATATATATATATATATATAAGGAAAGAAAGAGTGAAAGTGAGAAAGAGAGAAAGTGAAAGAGAGAGAGAGAGAGAGAGAGAGAGAGAGAGAGAGCCTGTGGACATGAGAATCAACACAGCTTGGTGACTGTCGCATATGAGATCACAGCACCGTCAAAGGACCCTGTCCGATGGAGTCCTTATAGATGAAGCGCGTCAGATTATTCTCGCCTGATGATGATAAGAGTTCGTTTCAAACTTTCGTACCGGTACCAAAATAAACTATTCACGGGTTTCTCTCGAGTTCTGAATTCTTCTCCCTTTGGAAATACGCAACAATGGTAAGGTATCATCGGAACATCACACACACTTTCGTCAAATTCCTTCACATGTTTCTAGTCGCCATTAAAATTTATTCGACAGCAAGAGAAACTCTTTAAACGTCTTTCCTTCCATTCTGTTTAATATAACAAGAATTTCACAAAACAAACTACCTCTTTAATAATTAGCTATATTTATTAACTATAATTAATTATTATTTAACTATATTTATAATTACCTATATTTATAATAACTTATATTTAATAATTAGCTCAATTAATAATTATATATATTATCTTAGAGATAATTACTGAAATCAGATTGTATTAACCTGAAATAATAATAATTATTGAAATCAAATTTCAATGACTTCTATCTTAGAGATAATTATGAGGATTGACTGAAAAGTTCATCGGCTGACTGTAAGGGAGCCATACTAGAACTGTGTTGTAAATTCCATTTGTTATTAAGATATATAAAACATTTATATCCACTAACATCCATTAATTATTAACAAAGCTATTGGCAATATGTCAGTATTAAATATTGTCAGTATTAAATACTGTCAGTATTAAATATTGTCTGTATTAAATGTTGTCAGTATTAAATATTGTCAATATTAAATATTGTCAGTATTAAATATTGTCAATATTGAATATTGTCAATATCAAAAATTGTCAATATTAAATATTGACAAAACTAGCTGTTTTGTTCTTTTATTGTAAGGTAGGGGCGTATAGACAAATTTTAGCGTTATCTGGATTGATAAAATATTACATTTGTTTTGACTTTAGCCAATTTATCTGTATGGTGCTATACTAAACTTCAGCTGGGTTAAATATTCATGATATTTTCTAGGTTTAACGGCTAGGAACCATCAGCTTGGTTTAGTTTAGTTTGGTTTGGTTTGGTTTGGTTCGGTTTGGTTTGGTTTGATTTGGTTTGTTTTACGGCATATCAATCTCAATAGGTTATTTAATTATTTTAAGATTTTTTTTGCTGGTAATTTTTTTTGTTTCAAAATGTATTTCTGGTCATAATGTATTTCTGATATTTTTCATTAAAAAATTCTTTGGTGGTAATATTTTTTTCCAAAAATTTATTGCTGGTAATACAATTCAGATTTTCACGTGATGGGATTAGTCTAGTGCACTTTTATCAGTTGTCAAACGACGTGGTACGCAGAAACCTTGCTCAAGATTTAAATTTGCTTGTGGGTGCTGCTGTTCGAAAGTGGAAAAATATGATACTACTGAAAATATTCAAAAGAGTGTTAGTTCGCTTAAATTAAACGAGGTTACCGAACGATGTATAGCCAGAAATCTGAAGAAACGACCATTTTTGACTCGAAGAAGAATTCAGAATGCCGGAATTGAAGCAAGTAAAGATACGATTAAGAGATCAGTTAATCGTACAGGCGTGTATTCTAGATCACCAAGAAATACTCTATTATTAAAACGTAAACATGTGCAAGACCGTCTGAAATTTGTTAAAAATTATGAACTTGAATCAGATGAATTCTGGAGGAAAGCTATTTGGTCAGATGAAACGAAAATTGAGCTTTTCGAGAAAAACCTGTGAACCCAAGTATGGAGTAAAAAAATGAACTGAATACAAATCAGTAAACACCATCCTAACAGTGAAATATAGGGTGGTGGAAGTGTAATGGTTTGGGGTTGTTTTTCGGATAACGGTGTAGGAGAAATGGGAATCATCGAAGGAAGAATGAATGCAGCAAAATACAAGCAAATCTATTAAAAATTACAACAGGTTTGGGGTTTGATAGAGGTTTTTTTTTTATTCCAACAGGACAACGATCCAAAGCATATGGCTAAAACAACTCAACAATGGTTCAATGATTGACCTAACCAGTCACCGGATCTCAATCCAATAGAAAATTTATGGAAAAAGTTGAAGTTGAGAGTACACGAAAGAGATAAATAAATATCAAGGAACTGAAAAAGTCTGTGAAAAAGAATGGGTGAAACTGCCAAATATCTTCATGCAAACAAACAGAACAAAGGATATGCTACTAAATATTAACAAATTGTGTTAAATACTTTTGCAGTCAAATTCGAAAATTGGCCACAAAAGTACATAAAAACAATGTTTCTCAATTTTCCTTTATGTTTGGTTAAACAATGTTCATTAAAATATTTAAAGTAAGTATGATTCAAATTGAACAATTTTTATCGTAAAATTTATAAAAAACCGATGTGTTAAATACTTTTGCTACCCACTGGATATATATATATATATATATATATATATATATATATATATATATATATATATATATATGTGTGTGTGTGTGTGTGTGTGTGTGTGTGTGTGTGTGTGTGTGTGTGTGTGAGGAAACGCTGTAAAGTACTCGATTCAATCAAAAGCGATTTTCAAAAATTCTGACGTTTGTTAATTTAGTGAAATTTTGACAAGTTAGTCACGTCATTTTCAGCCTCTGGCGAGAATATAAGCTAATTTTATTTTTTCTTAATCTTTAGAAAACTTCAGGATGCTTCATATAATATCCCTAAATTATTATAGCTTAAATGTTTCCTCACGAGGAAACCGCTAATGATACCATTATACGTCACTATCATGAAATAGCAAAAATTTTGTTGATTTTACCAGATTTTCCACGTTTAAAATTATTAGACGGGTTTCTTAACCGACAACTTACTAGAAATTTAACCGATTGGACGTTTAAATATTTTTATGCTACTATCAACATTTTGCTCAGTAAGAAAATCCTCCGAGTAACTGAAAAAGTCTAAGGGAAAAATTGTTACCATAAAACCTTTCTAGGTAGAAACGCTACTGTTGCGAGATCCACAGTCTGTCTATGAAGGAGTGATGCTATTGCCGTGAAAGTTTGCATTAATTCCAACGTTGCTTATTAATAAATGCATTGTTTTTTTTCCAGGTGAATTGACATTTGATTGTTCAAAAACATCTGTTCCTTTTGGAGATCAAAAAAGTTATTAACAGGAGATATGACGTAATCATCACTAATATTACTATCTACAGGTAAGTGTTTTTCTGCAAGTATTTCATGCCAAACTTTGTCCATTTTCAAAAGAATTTGCTACTAGTTACATATGAAGTTTTTATTTAACAATCATATGTAGTTTACCTGGAAAGAAAGAATGCCGTTAAAAATAAGAAAAGTTGAAATTAATGCATGCAAGATTTAGCAACACTAGAATCACCCCTTCATAGTAAGCCTATGAATTTCACCCTCATAAATTGAAATGTTTTTAACGGTTATTAAAATTTTAAAATGAATACCTGTGAGCAAATCTTTTTTGGCGTATAAGGTCATGACTTCAACCGTTAAAAATTGGTAACTTTGTATTTAAAACTTTATCAGTGCCTCATTTTGCATGTAAAGATTCTACCATCGGAGCATTTAGCTGTGCCAAAAGAAAAAGCAGGAATTATCGTCTCGGGCCGTTAAGATTTGAAACATATTGTCTACAAGAAACAATAATCAAAGAGGTACTTGAGAGGTAATTGAAACTAGGCAGCAAAAATTTATCGAGTAAATGTCATGGCACGGCTCGGATTGAGGAATCGTTGAGCGGAGTTCGAATTCGAGTCGAATTACATTCACTTACGTGCTAATACCCTTGGGAAAGGTATGAATTCTCTTCTTCTCTCCCCAGCTATGGGTAAATAGCAAGCCAGGCCGGGTTCTACAGCCTTGGATGAAAGCCTTGCAGAAAGAAATGGCAATCTACTGTGGGAAAAAATCTGCCTCGTCAATCATGTATCGAAAGATACATGATCGCCTAAACGTTTATCACGTAAAGCACATAAGTGACTGAAATGTCATGGAAATAGTTTTGTCATCAATACCACATGGAAGAATAACATTTAAAGTCATTGGAGAGCAATCATAGTATACGCATTGAACGGCGGCATTAAGGACACTATGAGTTTTTTTTTTTTTATCCCGTCAACCGTAGGCACGTAGGTACACCATGTATACCGCAGTAGAACTGACGTTTCTTGGGCAATATAGCCTGATGGAACACGACCCTCTCCAGTTCGGTTTCGAATTCAGAGTTTTTCGTTCTCCTAGACCGGTTGCCACACATGGCCATAGAATCCAGTAGTAGAACTCCCCTGGTGTCGGTAGCAAAGATGGCTGTGAAGGCGCGGCCTACTCCTGAAGAGTCGTGAGCAGGAATCCCAGAGGAGCTTGGCTGGTGGACAAAGCTGGGCTAGTGGTGCTCTACTGACAGCATGTCGCAATCCTCTTCATGTTGACGTTTGGACTCGAACGTCTCGATTTCCCTCGGATTGTCCTACACCAGGAAGGTCGATTGGCAGCAGCGGTTTCTCAGGTCTCAGTGTCGATGTTGGCCTGTGTCAGGGATCTCCTCAACTGATCATTGAAGCCTCGTTTCGGGTCTCTGTATAGCCTCTTGTCCATTGGCGGGTTCTCCAAACAAGATGATGCGTGGGAGTCAAGTGGGACACATTCTGAACACGTGATCCGTACATCGGAGGCCATGTTCATGGATGCTGGGGAGAGAGATAACTGAGAGAGGACCACGACGTTGTTGATGCGGTCCTAGCAAGAATTATTTACAAAATTGATGAAAATGTGAAATCTAAATTTTCAGTATGCCTTCAAATCAAAACAACTCTGATAATGATGCTGAACAATTCCACGAGATTTCTACTGATGAAAATGTTAAAATAAAATCTAAATTTGCTGATTTTTTATTCTGTTTTATTTCATATTAGTTGTTTTTTATTGATGGATGGATTGATTTTCTACGGCTTATTTGAAGCCAAAAATTATTTTGCGTTTTTAAGAAATTGGGGTGTGGTGGGAAGGAGATAATAATGATAGAGTGATATAAGATTTACTAATTAACCCATACCTGGGGGAGAAGAGGTAGGTTCATACCTTCCCCAAGTAAGTGAATATAAGGAACCCAATCGAAATTGGAACTCGACTCTCTGATTACAAAATTCATAACCATTATACCACCTGCACGTTTACAATGTCAGTATTCCAAAACGGTCACCCATCTAGGTACTGACCAGGCTCGACGTTTCTTAACTTCGGTGATCGTACGGCAACCGGTGTTTCAACGTTATATGGCCATAAGCCAACTAACAAATGGTGGGGACTAATTAAGCTTGATCAACATCGTAATAACTTTTTCATTTTTAAACATTTCACCCCATGCAAGGCAATAAAGCGATTAGGATGCAAGGGGCTGTTGAGTGTTAGAGAGTATGATAAAATTACTATTAAGGAGAGAGGACAATAAAAGAACAAGAATTAAGAAGACAGAAATTAAAGATTGAGATTGCATTCAAATTTTAAATTCGCTGATCGGACGGGAATCGGTGTTTCAACGCGTTGGGGCCGTAAGCCTCAGGTAATTGTTTTCTCCTGTCTTTTTATTATTCTTTGAAAATCGAAGATTATATTCTGTTAGGCTTTCCTTAATTACTACACCTAATATCTTTACCTTTTTTTGTTTTCTTCACTGTGTTGGACAATGTGTTCAAGTTTAGAATTATTGGAACTACTTTTCTTGTTCGATGAATTTTGAACAAGCAAATTCACCTTTCTTACTTTGCGCGTATCACTTCTTTGGACAACTTGTAAACTTATCTTACTTAATACATTAAGTGTACAGAGTTTCTATCAAAAACCAGGTTTCAATTGTGTTGTCAATATCTTGTTTTCAAAAATAGAGCAATTTTTGACATTTTGAATAGTCAATTATTTCGGCCCGTTATGTGTTTGTTGCTGACATTCGTTACCACTAAATTTGTGGTAGGTTGGGTTAAAAAATGGTGTCTAGGCGTAAATATTTGCTGAAGATGGCTAGAGAATTTATCGGTTGAAAATTTGTGTTCAAAACGTCAAACTCGCATTATTTACATTATTCGGACTGTTATCACTATCTTCATTGCTATATCCCAAACGTTTCGGCCTTTGTACACTCCGAACATCTTCAGGTGATTGGAATTTCAAACTGAAAACGTTGTGAATATGGCAATGAAGATGATTCCGAATAATGTAAAGAAAGCAAGTAATCATAATATCTCATCTCAAAGAATAGACAGATAATGAGGATACTAGTTTGAATTACACATCTAATAATTTGAGAACTTCAAGTACAACTAGGAAGGCCGAAAAACATATTTGCCATAATGTAGTAATCAAAATAACAACTATTGTGAGAATAGTTATTCTTTTTTAATCATCTCCCCAAGGAAGGCGATATAGCCACTAAGGCGCAAGTGATTACTAAACATGGAGGAAATTCAGAGAATGTTACTGAGGAGAAAGGACAATAAAGAGAACAGGATTAAATGTGACAGAAAATGACGATTGACGTTACATTTTTGTAGATTGTTGTTGAAAGCAAGAAACTCGAAGAGAGTTCTTTAGGTGAGAAGAAGAAACTATAAGAATAGAACTTGCGGTGGCATCTATAAACTTCAACGGTAAAATGATGAGGCGTATCTGGTTTAGCATGACAGAGTGAACCGACTTTCTTAGCGGCTGTTTTAGTAATTGACTCGTTTTCATCGTTCCAATTCATAACAGTGGAAAACATTAGAACGTAAAGGTAGAATAAATTACTCTCTTGGGGGTTAGCATCAGCCATGCTGACGGAGATCAAAACGAGTTCTCTAAGACAATTAAAAAAAGCAGATTAGTTTTGGAGGAGTTAAAATTAACAATCACCAGTTAAGCATTAACGCTCTGTAAGACTTTGTTTACTGAGCAAAAGCTTTTGTTTTACCACTACAAAAAATTTACTAAACAATAGTTTGTTTGAATTTCCAAGTGGTCTTGTCTTCTTCAGGCCGGTTTTGAATTCAGAGTTTTTCCTTCTCCTAGAGCGGTTACACCCAAGTTATAGAATCCAGTCTGTGCTGCTATTTAGCCATAGCTGGGAGGAGAGGAAGAGGATTCTTACCTTTCCCAAGGGTATTAGCACGTAAATAAATGTAATGGATCCGACAGAGCCGCTACCCATTGCTCCACCGTGCCTCCCCACTGAATTATGAATAGACTGGAAATCATCTCCAAGAGCTGCAAATTTGACTTTATCGATCCATTAGAGTTACCATTAAGGCATACATTCATTATTCATAGAACACTTTTATAGAAGCTCATGATTAACCAGTAAGTCAGTTAAATATATTGGCCGAAGTGTGCTAATCGGCGTAGCCGAGTAGTTAGTATATGAGCGTCCCAACCATGAGATCCCAATTCGAATCCCACCAAAGAGGTGACCTTGGTAATATCGGCGTGCAAGCACGGAGTCATCATGACCGAGGATTTGGTCGATCTGGTCTTGTTCAAATTACTGATCACACCAGATTATGTGCTCTCTTCCAGAAATTTAACTAAGTTCTGTTCAACATAGCTGGTTTGTTCTGAGGTTTTTGAACAAACACTCGTATGCCTGAGCAGGCATCTGCAACAGGGAGTAGATTGTCCCACTATTAGACAGGTGTATTCGGAAGAAGAGTAGAAAACCTTTTATTTTACTTACTGATAAAAACAAAAATAAAGATAGTATTAACTGGAATAGTTTATCAAATCATGGTAAAACTTCATCTGAGAAATTCATAAAAATGTTTCAAATGACGGCATTCATTTTCTTACGGTAAGGTGATTAATCTAAATCCAGAAACTCAATTCTTTGATTAATGAAGTATTGACTCTACAAGATGCGTCGTTGTCCGTTCTCTCTTCCTCTTGACTTATATATGAACGCTACCGACGCCACACCTACTTACTTGTTACCTGAAGCGAACACCCCTGTAGTTCAACATTTAAGGGTACTCGGACTCGTCTTCTCGGGTGGTTTCTGATGAGGTAGTTGGAGTGGTGGTGTCTGGTAGGAATAAGGCTCAAGAAGCAGGCGTACCCACGGATGGGGGACCCGTTGAAACAAGACCGGGGGAGTCATGATTCAGCTTACCGCCGTCGAAAACGAATTGTGACATTCGTAACAATGGCGCTTCGATGATTTATGTTGTTGCGCGAAACACTCTCGCGCAAATATACATAATCTAGTTCGGCTCCTCTTATAAAGTCTGTCTCTCAGAATATTATTTGCCTGTCATGTTTGCAAGCGAGAAGAACTATTCGCCCGACTCTCGCATCTATGTCGCCTTACTCTCCTTTTTCGTCAACGACGACTTTGGTTCAAGATTTTTCAGTTTTTTTTTTATCTCTTTACCTCTCTTTGTTTACTAAAGAAACGAGATCAATGCTTTGTTTTGTTTATATACGTATATAGCCATCCATTATTTTTCTGTCCAGCTATCATCCGTTTTTCGTACAAAGGTTTCAGTAACCCTTTGCTTATTCAGCTACAGAGTCATCCACACTTCAGTACATCTATCCCATTACTCGACATTTTATATTCTTTATTTTACTGGGAAAACGTCTTTAGTCCAGGCATTCATTGTTCCCCCAAATTTACCTGTTGACCAGCTATCTTCACGCGATCGATCTCTCAATTCTATTGAAACAAGATCATATACTTAACGCTCTGTCTGACTGAAATCATTTTATTAATCTTATTCTGAGGTCTGATTTGGATTTTTCAGATGAGATCTTATTATTCAGATAAAAAGATTCTTTCCGACTTTCATTTTTATCTTCGTTTTACTTATCGCAATGTTTCGACCGCTCTACTCTCAGATCCTCAAGTGTCTGGTGTATATGTTAATATTCAATGAACGTTAAATATGAATAGTTAAGTAGATGAAAAAGCAAAGACTCTTTTCATGAAAGCTATGAGTCCTATCAGTGTATCAAATTCGTCAACTGACAACGTAGAAAATCAAAACGACAGGACAGAAATTTCGAAAGCTGAAAAGATTCTAAGAAATGAAAATTAAAAACCAAAGAATCGAGAAGATTATAACTATGTACAAAATTATTAAAATGTTAATGAAAATGTCAGATACTGAATATATATATATATATATATATATATATGTGTGTGTGTGTGCAATCGAATGAGAAGTGGAAAAAAATCCTTAGTATCACTTTTTATTTCGAGAAAGAACAGTTTCAAACTAATATTTTTTTCAATGGTGTTATTTATAGAAAAGGCTATAAATACAACAAACGCCGGTAACAATTTGATATCGAAACATTAAAGATACAAGGAACCTAAGCTTTAAATTTACATTTTTGACGTCTCGTTTATCTCGACATATAACCTTTTTCGGTTTCCTTTTGCTTTGTTGTTTCCATTCTAATAAGTCATGGATATTTATTGAAATTTAAATTACAAATATGGAAAAAGACCTAAATAGGTATGACATAAAGAAAAAAAAATACAAATAAAAATGTTAGTATAGGGCCCAACCCCACGGCTAAATATGCCAGAAAAACAAGTTAAGTGGTCAAAAATGTGATGAGAATATGTAGAAAAAAACAAATAGAAAAAATAAAAATAAAATAAATGTCGCCATAGAATTTTGTCTTCTGTCGCCTAAAAATGAGATGGGGACGGGGAATGGAGAAACGGAAAATGTTGGGGACTAAAACAAACAAAATGGGCCAATGATCATTCACTTCCTACCTATTTGAAGCAATTTCAGAAAAAAAAAACTTAGAAAAGTCTCCTACACTAGCCTAACTGGACAGGCATATCTTTCTCGGAAGAATAAGTTCTTCAATCACTTAGCTTGAGATATCACTCGAGGTTGGTAACGTTCACTCGCACCAGTCATATTACAGTCATCCATATTTTTGCAAAAGTCCTCGGAAGAAAGCCTCTTCTTCCTCACCTTGATCTTGACCTTCAGCTGGTACTTTAAGAACACAGCAATGAACTTAATTCATCCTCGTCGTTCATACCCTCCCAGGACAGTATTAAAACTTTTTACATTTTTCATAGTCAAATACGGCGGCCAGTGGTGGAGACGTCTTGGTGGCTTGATTGTCCCAACTCCAGAATTGACCATATTTGCCGTATGCTCGGGCCAATACGTACTACATGACGTAATCTTCTTGCTCGGGGGAACTGTTTTGGCTCCTCAGTGTGTTTTCTTCCAGGTTTTATTGCCTGGGAGTTATAGACGACCTTTAAATCTCCCACTCGTTGGGGCTTTAGGTCCCTTTTGTCCAATGCATCTGGACCCACGGGCAAATTTCCTCAGTTCTGAGTGATGCTTCCTTTTGCTTCTATGAGATTTTAAGTGGGAGCTATCTCTGCGGTCTTTTGAAGGTTCTCTATGTTGGTGAACGCAATGGTGGCACTTGTAGTGGTGGTAGAAGTGAGGGTGGTAGTATTGGGATGGATAAGCCGAAGCAATTTGTTTGCGCAAACTGGGGGGAGGGTGATTTGGGAATGGGCACGGTAGAGGGCGGAGTTGTTGGGAATTTTCTTGTTTGATCTTTTTTTGTGGGGGGGGCGAAGAAGGTGACCACTAACCGTTCTTGTGTCGTCCAGTCCAATTTTATTTTTAGTCGTACGAGAATGTTTTATTTTCCTTTTCCTAATCAATAAAACGGACCACTTATCGTTTGCATCTGCCATATTTTTGTTCTTTCGTGTTTTGAAGTTATCACTTGACTGTATCCCTTTTGCACGTTAATACCATTCATGATTTGAACTGGTCAGTAGAATAATGTGTCTCGTTGAGTTTGTCATTCTTTCATCTTTAAAAATTTGATGAGCTTTGTGTTTCACGTTAAATTGGAAATGATTAGGTTATTGGAGGATGTTTTTTCTATTCTAATAATGAATGGATGCGAAAACATCCACTTCCCCAGATTTATATACAAATCGTACAGATGCATGCTAAGGTTTCTTTCCAGTCAATAAAAATGGACAGCTTCACAGTCTCATCCGCCATATTCTTGTTCTTTCTTGTCTTGAAGTTAACATGCTACAATCCCTTGACTGTATCTCGTTTGTGTGTTAACGACGTTCTTACTTTATGAAATTTTACCTTATTACATTTGCTTTGCCTAATTTTGTCTTGCATATATATATATATATATATATATATATATATATATATATATATATATACCCTTGTGCAAATATATATAAACCCTTGTGCAAATATATATACGCCCTTGTGTAAATATATATACACCCTTGTTCAAATATAAATACGCCCTTTTGTAAATATATATACGCCCTTGTGCAAATATATATACACTATTTTGTAAATTTTTATACGCCCTTGTGCAAATATATATACGCCCTTTTGTAAATATATAAACGCCCTTGTGCAAATATATATAAACCCTTGTGTAAATATATATACACCCTTCTGCAAATTAATTGAAACAAAACTAATAATTATTTACGTTTTTTTTTGTATTTTTCCAATGAAACATAACCTAGTGCACGTATTAGCATTTGGTATGTCCATTCCACGAAGTCTGTTCCTTGCAGATTGACCACAAATTCTCGATTGGATTTAAGTCAGGAGAGTTTCCAAGACAGTCTATAGTACTTTATTGGGCAGTACAGACTCATAGTAACAGGGCGTGTAATTACTGAACAGTAATAAATGGAAGAAGACGAGATATTCCCAGACATGGACCACGGTACGAGAACAATCTATACCCCACCTCCCAGTAGATTAAATAATGGGCTGAGTTTGAAATTCTTTCAATGCAATTAGACTAACAAGCAACCGATGAAGGAAGGAACACCATATAAATAAACCTTATTATAACAAAAACGATAACAACAGTCTGCATTTAAAGTGCGGGGGAAGAAACTGTTAGCATAGAACTTACGGTTATATCTAGCTGTTCAACAGTAAACGATGTAATCTTGCGACTAATCTAGTAGTACATTTAAATTTATAAAGTCTAGGTACCATAGATGAGAATTCCTCAGAATAATTACCATGAAAGTATTTATGCAGATGGGAAAGTAACTGTAGCTGAGATGCCAGATCAGGATGAATAACATTGCAGATTCTTCTTTGGATTTTCTCAAGAATCTCTAAATACATAGCCGAAGCACCAGACGAGATGTGGCAGCAATATTCCATGCATGGGAGACTTTTAAATGTCTAAGATAAATTTCAAATAGAACTGTTTATTTAATTTATGGGACAAAAACAAAGGAGGTTAAAGATTTGGTTCATTAATTTGGTAGCATAGTAATTGGGAGTTCAATCCCTTCACAATGCAGTACGAACTCAGACTTAGTAGTGGAAACAAAGCGAGTAATAACTGAACAGTAATAAAAGGAAGAAAACAAGATATCTCCGTGGGACGAAAACAATCAACACCCTCCCTGGTAGGTTAAATAAAGGGCTCAGTTTGGAATCACTTCAAGGTTACCAGGGATACCTGAAGAAGGCTGGAGAGTACAATGACCGAAACGTTTTCATAACCGTAACAATGATGAGGATATTAGTCTGAATGAAGATAATGTAAATATATTATAACGTGTTATTAGTATCTAAAGGTTGCAGGAAACCATTTCCAATCAGTTACATTTTTACATCACGAGCAAACTCGTTGCACAAGGAATTACTTTCTTCAATTTTTACCAATCTGTTCTTCCAACGTCCACCAATAAATTCATCGATTCCTGTAACAATCAAACGACGTATTAATCGATCTTTTCTTTCCCTGACGATTATTTGTACAGGATGAATCAATTTTTCACTACTCATTAAATCCTCTTCGACCAATCATTCAGAAAATCGAGACGAGATATCCCGAGATGTGGACAGCGGAACGAGAACTTTGTGAGAAGACTGATTTTTTATTTTTATTTTTTACGTCTTATCAACCATTTGCAAGTTATTTAAAGCCAGGAGGTATTTTTTAGATTGTAAAAATGTTTTGGAGATAACAGTGATTGACTGATACAAATCCTAAAAATTGACCTATACCTGGGAAGATAAAAGGTGGATTCATACCTTTCCAAAGAATATTTGAGCATAAGAGAATATAGCGAACTCGACTAGAATTCAAAGTCGGCTCCCCGATTTCCAGTTCTGGGCCGTTGGCCATTAAACCTCGCGAACATCCAAACTTACAGTATTTTGTATTTCCAAGCAGTCACCTATCTAGATACTGACCGATCTCGATGTTGCTTAACTTCGTTGATTGAGCGATAAACGGGGTTTAAACAGGATATGGCTGTAAGCTTATATTTGTGAGAAGAACAAGAAAGATGGGGATATCGGTCTGAATGTAAATATTCAGACATGTTATTAGTTTCTAAAGGTTGTATGAAAATCATTTCCAATCATTTATTTTTTACGCTACAGGCAAATTCGTTGTGCAAGGAATTAAGTTCAACTTGCACCTCTCTGTTCTTTCAACGTTTATCAATCTATTTTTCCCTGACGATCCGTTTACATTTCCAGGATGAATCGATCTTTCGCTATTCATTAAACCCTTTTCAATCGATCATACAAATAATCCAAATTCGTATTGATCAATATTTCTGTTTATTCATCAATACGTCCATTGTGCTTTTATCAATATACCCGATGCCTCTTGATCAGTCGTCTTGCCGCGCATTCAAATCACTTGTCTCGATGTTTCTCTGGTTTCCAATCATTAATATTAGAGTGTATCAAAAGAATTTTCGCTTTTTAATCTCTGTATGTTTCTTGAAATATATGATGGGACATTTTAAATGCAAGTTGCTTGGATTATAAAAAATGACAGAGTACCAAATATATTTATTATATAACTGATATACAAGAGTTCAACATATTATCTCAGATTTAAATATTATATCCCTGAGACGATCACCTTCACGGGGGTGGTGTCTGTCGTTTTCCAAAATGCTGTTGAAATTTCCTTTGAGATGCAACGATTGATCTTTGGTTGGTGAAGTATGCTTCTACTACGTATACAATTTCTTCTAGAGTCCACGACATTATGAGGGTTCACCATCATCAAAAGAGTTATCAGATACTTGTAGAAAATGGAAAAATCTTTTGGGATGCCCTGTATAATATTCTACATATCTGTTAATGTTTCTTGCTATGCTAAATGTTTCCAAAAGTTCACTGTAGGAATCTCTTTTGCCTTGTGTCTTAAGGTATCATAATTGAGAACTTTTAATCTCAAAATTCTGGCCTTTATTTAAAACGGAAAATCTACATCAGGTACCATATATTTCTTTTATTTATTCTTTTGTCCTTATAATACTTATTTAGGCTGCTTCATTTACAGTTGACTATATTTTTCGGAATATTCTTCTCCCTTTGATATAGACACTTATGTCGGAGTGAACGGACGCGTTTTTTTTTTCATTGATCAAAGTAAGCGATGTCGTATTTTTTTTTAAAGAGGAAGTCTTTATGTTAGTCATTTTTGTGATGTCTGGCAAGATACAACACTTAACACTATAGAGTCAGTCGTGATAGTAGTATTCAATACTCAGCTAGACAAGTCACTGAAATAGTTTTATCTCCTCCTTTCCTTCTAGACAATTACCCAGGACTGCTTATCATGAATGAATCTGCTCATTCATGATAATAACAAGGGTAATTAGCACTTACCACAACAGTTATCCATTTATTCTGATAATTTTATTTGTTTATTATACTATAATTTTGCTATATTATTAGGCATTTACAATAATTCATTATTGAAATGCATATTTATTTATTTTGATTTATTTATTAAGTCGATGTATCCATCCATTGTTTTGTATATTATTTTTAAAATAATTGATTTAGCAAGTTTACTTTATTAAGAATGTCTATTATCACTATGAATTGTTATATTAGGGACATTAAATGGATTGTAATTGTTAAATTAATTATATACTGGCATAAATAATTCTATATTTATATTTAAGCTTGACGTTTCTATTTTTTTATGAAAGAGGACGTAATTTTCGAAATTGTAGGAAATGCATTTCAAGTCGTAATCTTTGACTATTGGTTCAGTATCGTCGATTTCTTTCCCTATCATTTATCATTCAAACATATTTTATCAAAATTTGCCAATAATTTTATTCTATTAACCTTTTCTTATTTATTGAATGTAGTAACGTAATATTTTTTATGGACGTATTTTCAAATTTGTAGGAAAAGTGTTTCGATTCGTAACGTTGTTTTGTTTACTTTTTTCTTTTGGTTCAGTAGTGAATTTCTTCCTTTATTATTTATTTCTCAAATATTTATTTTTAGCAACAACAATAAAAAGATGTTATCGTATATTTAATGATAATTTTATACTTTCTTAGTTCCATTCTTTTCTTATTTACTAATTCGTTTTTATTATTGTCATTAAAGTAATAAGCCAGACTGGTATATTTGATAACGAACTTTTCACGCCGACATCTAGTGTAAAATATGTAAGATCGTTCCTTGTCATAGTAGAGGGCTTACATGTCCCAGTGATCCCAAGAGCAAAGCCGTCTGGAGTTCTAACTTCTGCAGGACCACCCATTGGCGGTAAGGTCGAAGAGGAACTACCAGACAGGACGCAGCCAATCCCCGAAGACAAAAAAAAAACGGAATAGGCAAAGATATACACGCTCACAACGGCCAAGCCAGGAAAGAGGGCAACACCAGTGGGGCTAGTGTAACCAACGAGTACCTTGTAGCAGTCTTTCTAGAGATGGGGTCTCAACAAATACACCCGGATATAGGGGTGGCGTCCCACATTTTGCATCAACTAGCGAAAGAACTATCATAACGTCCATTCAACGCTTAACAGAATTTACGGAGAACTGAGATCAATCTCTGTTAAGCTCAAAGAAAAAAAATTACAGTTTGCTGGTCACTGACACCTAGCGGACAGAGAAATCGTCTCATCTTTACTCCTGTGGCTTTCTTCTCGCGAAAATTGAATTTTCCAGATACCATGGCTCGGGACTCAGGGTTGGACAAACAGCAATACAGAACCTCCCATGTCGGTAAGGTTGAAGAGAATGCAGCAGACAGGACGCAAACAACCCCCGAAGACACAAAAAGGGGAATAGGCAAAGATCTAGACAATCAAAACTACTAGGAATTGTCAATGGAGTTCCGACCAACCATAGGGAAGTCGAAGAATGATAGTGATGATAATGAAGGCAGACCTTGACAGATCAAGCATCCGACAACTCAATGTGACCAGGTTCTCCAGATCTGGCCTGTCTCAATCGCCTTTGAGCTACGAGGGAGACGCTTCTGGCCAAATGTTAACCCTTACCCTCCGTCGCGCGGAGCTGTCCACCAAAATCAAACTAACGCGTATGGATTCGTCAAACTCTCTTTCATTCACAGCTATCGCTGCCAACACCACCAGGATATAGAAATGGAATACGGAG
The DNA here is from genome assembly GCA_903632075.3 of Acanthosepion pharaonis. Lineage (NCBI taxonomy): Eukaryota > Metazoa > Mollusca > Cephalopoda > Sepiida > Sepiidae > Acanthosepion > Acanthosepion pharaonis. Next base: position 3,278,335 of record CAHIKZ030003327.1, on the reverse strand, counting down.
AGAGGATGATAATCCCGATGATCAGATGCGAGCGGGTGCCGACAGCCGACGGCTGTCTTTGAAACGCATATATAGGTTGCTTCTCTTATTTTGAGTTCACTGTATGTCCCAGAATATTGAATGTATATTTTCAACATTTGATTGAAGATATTTTTGTGCGGAAAATATGCATCCGATATTCTGAGACTTCAAATTTAAATATACGTGTATCGTTTAAGTGATGTCACGTTTTGAACGAGATCACAGAGCTTGGTACTATCGGAAACAGGTATATAATTATTTCAGAGGCCTTATAATTATTATGCCCTCACCTGTGGGGAATCTTGTATTGAATACGCGATTATTGTTTTGCATAAATATATGTAAGGTTATTCAAAAAAAAAAAAATGAACCGACGTCATGACGCATTGCTTCAGTTCTCAAGCACCATCATGGAATGAGTCAGTGACCATTTGAAAGAGGAGTTTTCTAAGTTTTGAATGGCTGCCACACGGGCGCTGTCGTCTCCGGCAACGTTCTGTTGTTTGTTTACCCCGGGAATGGCAAAAGACAAAAGGCAATCTGCGTTCTCGAAAACAAATACGGTTGTCACGGTACAGCGTGCTTTTTGAAGGCAATTCGACATTAATCCGCCCTCTCCTAAGGACATTCGACGGTGGTTTAAACAATTTCAAGAGAGTGGGTAAAGGAAAAAAAAACTAGGACGACCACGAGTTTCGGAAGAACAAGAACGTGCCGTGAACTTGCAATCTGTCAATCCATTATCTGGCGTGTTCTAAGAAGACGTCTACATTTGAAACCGTAGAGACTACGCCTCGTCCAGGCACTTACCAAGACCTTGCACTTTGTACTTGCGAGATCCCTAGACATCACCGTGTGTGATTTTTTCTTGTGGGGATACGTAAAAAATCGTGTTTATGTTCTACCGCTACGCACTAACCTCGATGACTTTAGACATGGAATAACAAAAGCGTTAAATATTTTCTGTTTGTGGGAATAGTGATGATGGTGTTTGCATATTTACCAAAGAGCCAGACTAATAGGAGTGTATGTGTGCGTCTACATATGTATATGTGTATTTGAGGAAGTGTAAGTTTCTCTGACGGCGCAGGCGTTAGATCTGAAAAGCGTTATAGCGATTGCTATGTTTTTCACTCCCACATACACTCCAAGTCATTTTATTCGCCAACGATTAGCTAATAAATTACTACTACTTTTGTATAGGACAATTTATCTTTTGGTTCTGAGCATACTTACCTATTCTGTTTAGTACGTGTGTAGTGATTGGTTAATTTTTAACCAATCACATATTTTTAATGTAGAGATCAAGTTTTCCCGCGGTTCCGTGGGAGCCTACCTCTTTTCTTTAAATAGGACAACTTTTCGCCAGTAAAATCCAGAAGATCTAGTAGATCCCAGCCGTCAACACAAATCCACGATCTTGCTCATCACACTCTAACACACACACAGACACAGAATTTCGTAGCTACAAATTTACATGTTCTCTCTGTAACTTTCGCCAAGCACAATTTACCAGAACTTTCTTGATTCTAACCAGTTTATTCACATTTTCAAGCAATTGTATTCTTCGTGTTATTCATTCTTCACATGCAAACTTTGCTCTAACAATTATTTCGGAACATTTATCTCACAATAGAACTTTCTTCAAACAGCTGATTACAATCAATCTACAGTCAAAGGGAAAGAACTTCCTTCTCTTTAATCTACATTGTGAATACGATTTTATTTCATGCTTGTTGTATTTTGTTCAATCGGCATTAACTAACCCATAGAGGTGTTGATATGCCGCTAAACAAAAGCAAGCAATCGCTTTACTTAGACTAACCACAATACGAATGTACTTCTAGACTGACAGGTCACAAGTCTAAGATGGCGTCAGCTAAGAAGGTCAGAATTTGCCTGATGTTAACCAAGTGAGGATCTCTTCTAAAATCTCATAGCTTTCAGCCATATCATGTTGAAACACCGGTTCTCGTATGACCCCGAAGTTAAGCAATGTGGTGACTGGTCAATACCTAGATGGGTGACCGCTTGGGAATACCAGTTGCTGTAAGCTTGGATGTGTAAGCAGTGTAATGGATAATGTCTTGGAATTGTTAATCGGAGGGCCGAGTTCCAATTCGCATTGGGTTCGTTAATATTTACTTACGCGCAAATACTCTTGAGAAAGGTATAAATCTACCTCTTCTCCCCCAGCTATGGATTAATTAGTAAGACTTGTATCGTTAAACCATTATTATCTCCAAAAAAATAAAATGAAAAAATTGCGTACAAAATATTTAGAAATATGAATTAAGGTTTTGAGATGTCGCTAAAAAAAAACCAACGGCCAAAGAACGAAGCCAATTTCCCACGTACTCCAATTGTAAGGAACTCCCATGTGAATCTTCAAGTCGATATCCAATCAATATCTACTACTACTATCATGATTTAACTGCATGCTACCTCCTCTTACATTTATATCACACCTCATGTATTCCTCTAACTTGAGTGGCTTTCGAGCCTAATATTTGGTGGACATTAGTAAAACAAATGATAATGAGTTGAAATAAGCAACTCGCAAATGTCTAAGAAGGTACGGCTAACGAGCTATTATGAGAGGAATATACTTGTCAACATTCAAAGTATGGTAGAAAAAGGAGGGAATTATGTTGAGAAACACCACTTGATATCCTGTGATATTTGTATTCATTTTGATATTCTTTATATGAATCAGCTATTGAGATGATAATAAGATGTTTTCCTTATTTCTAAAAAAAAACAAAAGAACATCTTAAACTGGCACACAGTGAAATAGAAAGAGAGAATGAACAACAAAAAAAAAAAAGGTTTAGAACTTTCTTTTTCTTCTAAGTTTTTAAATAACACTCACCATTTCAGAAACATTAGGAGCGCGACAGACTTCAAGTCATTTCTTTCAAAACAGGTTTATTCAAAAGAAAAAAAAAAGTCATAACGAGTGTCATCGACTCGGCATCAAATAAAAAAAAAACCTATAGAACCTGGTCATCATTTCGGTTCTATTCCTTAAAGATTAAGTGTTTTCTCTTGGCGGGAAATTTTATCCATTCGAGCAAGTCTCGAATTTCGATTCGGGTGACAGATCAGCAAGGGCAAAGGAAACACTTTCTCAGCTGTCAATGGCGAACATTTGGAGCGAGCAATTCGCCAGTTGGCACCCCTTATTTTTCGTCAACATTATACGGATGTGTCGACATAATTCACGTTTTAAAAGAAGATGCTGGTGATTAATTGATTTCGTGAAGGTAAAGATCCTCTCTTGCTACCCGCTAACCCCCTAAAGAGAAAACTTACACATTTACACAATATATATATATATATATATATATATATATATATATATATATATATATATATAGAAAACTATACATAAATTTTTCTATATGAAGTAAGATTTTGGGGAAAAAAACTATGACAAAGTGGTAAATGTTTTGATGTGTTGCGTTTCAGCTTTTAAGCCATCACCGGAAGTGATGTTTACGTTGATGCGGCTACACATGCGCACTGAGGAAAAGGACCGTTGAGAATTTTAAATTTAAATTTATTTTTTTAAATATATGTTTTGGTCGATTTCATCTACTTTCCTTTTTCTTTTTGATCATGTTTCCATCACTTTTGTTATTAAATATCCCACATTGTGACAATATATCTGCCAAGAAAGGTGAAATGTAAAAACCTGGACGTAAATTTACTGTAGATGAGATCGCTATTAAATCACTTTGTATATATTTTTGTCGAAGTAAAAATACTTTCTCTTTTAATTAATATAAGATTTTTTAAATCAAAGTGATGGTTACTCATTAGGGTAAGAAGTAATGCATTGAATCTATAGTTTTGTATAAGGTTTTGCGTTTATATAATCTTTATTTAAATTCCTTGAGGTTTCTCCGGTATATTCCTTGTGGTAATTATTACAGGTAATAGAGTAAATTCATCCATTATGTTTTAGCTTATTATTATTATTATTATTATTATTATTTGTATTAATTAAATCTTTTATTGTTTTAGAAGATGATGCAACAAATTTTTTGTTGAGTTTAGATAAATTATTTTCAATTTTAGTTGTGATAGAGTTGGTGGATAAGGCCATATATTTTGATTCATTGGATTTGTCAGGAAGGTTTGCTTTTCTATAACTCCATCCGGGTGAGTATTTACAATATTTTCCGGGATAAAGGTCACCCGGAGATGTTGTCAAACGGACGGTGTAAGGTTAACCGTTTTAAGTCTCCCGTGGTTTTTGGGAGGTTGAGTATGTGGGGCTAACCATCTTGTGGCTGGAGACCCGGATTGAACAGCACGTACCTACTCATATGAAACAGGATGGAGTCAGGAACAGTATTCGCTTGACTCAGTCAATTTGTGAGTCTACGATTGGACTACATTTAGTGAACAACCCGGTTTGTATTCTGAAGAAGTGTTTAGGGTATTTCTCAAAGCTCGGTCCGCTAAATATTTGCGTTTCCTAGAAGCAGTTCATACCAAGCTTCATCGACCGACTTTGTGCAGGCAGAAGGAGAACTTTCTTTGCTTTCTATATCTCATTGGTGGGTCGTGAGTACAAAATCTTTTCTCTTCTATTTATTACTCATTCCCCGCTATGCAATTTTTTGGTTTCCCCCTTTATGTTAATTTTTTGTATTTTTTTCCCAACGAATCTTTCTGAAGAAGTGTTGGATGAAAAATGTTCCTTATAAAGGAAAAGAATGCGCTCCGTCATGTTTAAAACAATAAATGTAAGATAGAAACATATAATCTAAAATCACAAATCATTCTACTTAATAATAAACCCCTAGATCCTTTCGAGGTTGATATGTTCAACATAATTAAAAAATTCCCCCTTAAGAAAACATCGAACCAATTCCAATACAAAATTAAAAAATACATTAGAGACATAAAAAATTCTAAAAAATTATAGATTAAAGCTGACAAATCTAAAAATATTTACAAAATTAATCCCTCAGACTATCACCAACAAAATCACTAGCAATTATAAAAAGACAATAATAATAACGCTATTTCCACAATCAATAGAGACACTTAAATTTGTCAATAAATCTGAGGTTGCTGACTGAGTGGGAACAGCTCATATGAAAAATGCTTACTTATTTTTTTAAAGACCATAAATACAATTTCGACAATAACCTACAATCCAGATTAATAAATCCTTTTCAAATCTGAGGCTTAATTAAAAAAAAACATAATTAAAAAAATAATATCTGTACAAGAAAACTACTCTATTAATTTTTGAAAAGTTTCGTCAGACACTATTACATAGTTCCGGATTATCACTAATAATTAAAAAACAAAAACGCAACGTTTAATCAATTTGACATCATGATTTCTACCCCCTCCATTTCGAAAGAACTGTTACTAAAGCTTTTGAAATTAACTAAGTATTATATTAACATTACCGATGATAAACTTAAAGTTTTTGTAGCATCTAAACAATCTCTACTAATGTCTAATAATTCTTCTTGGGTTAAGCGCAATAATGATAACCTCGATGTTTTTATGGGAACATATGATTCTGCTCAAATAGCTGACTTAGTAGGTATATATATATATATATATATATATATATATATATATATATATATATATAACATACAACGTGTGTAGCACGTGCGATACCCTGTCTTCATCAGCCGCCGACCAGGGGTGATCTCACGGTTTCGGTGTCCATAAATATATATATATATATATATATATATATATATATATATATATTAGACACCCTCAGTAGGATTATTGACTCCAACCAGATAGGTCTTTACAGAGATGTACTTATTACTATTCCTAATAGTAATGGTTCTCTATCTTTCAAAATACAAAAAGCAACCATAAAAGTTTTCCAATTTCTGGGATTTAAGATTGATATTTCTTTTAAGCTCAAAATTGTTAACTTCCTAGATGTTACCTTCAATCTTTCTATTGATAAATTCAAACCTTTTCATAAAGAGAATCAAACACTCATTTGTATCAACGTCTAATCTAATCACTCTACTCAATAATAAACCAAATTCCTAACACTGTTAATACCAGGGTCAGCAGATTATCGTCAAACAACAAAATCTTTAATGAAAATAAATTCACATTTAATCAAACCCTTAGGAAAAAGTAATTTTACACATGAATTAAATTATCAAGAAAATTTGAAACATAATACATCTAATAAATCTAAAAACAGAAAAAGGAAGCTAATCTGGTCTAACCCATCTTTCTTTAAAATATCCAGTATTAATCTTGGCAAGTATTTCTTAAAATTAATAGACAAGTATTTTAATAATAGCAGATCTTTGAAGAAAATTTTCAATAGGAAAACCTTAAAAAAATAGTTACTCATGTGGTAACAATGTAGAAAGTATAATTATTTCACACAATAACCTACTCTTAAAAAATTTTCATGGCAGTAAATCACAGAAGAAAAAACCTCCTTGTAATTGTAAGATCAAAGCTGACTGTCCAGTTGGAGGGATTTGCATTTGGGAAAATGTGGTATATGAAGACACTATATTTTCAAAGGAAAATATAAACCAGAATAAGGTTTATATAGGAATTTCAGCGAGATGTTGGAAACAACCTTTTTATAATCACCAGCATTTCTTCAGCAACGAATCTTTAAGACAACAAACGGCCCAATCAAAACATTATTGGAATCTCATTGATGGAGGCTTCACCCTGCAATTAAAATGGAAGATCATCTGTATCGCTCGAACTCCCAACAACTTCATGGACAAATGTGATCTTTGCATCAAAGAAAAGATTTTTATAATTAGATATGAAAACACCGACAAATTACTAAACCAACGCAATGAGCTTGTCTTCAATTGTAGACACAAAAATCGTTTCCGAATTCTAAAATAACATCTATTTTGGAGAAACTCATGCTGGAAATTTTGGATGTTGTATATAATACTAACAAGTATTAATATATACAGTATTCATGTATGATCTTTCATGTGGTTTCCCTTCCTCCATCATATATAACTACAATCTTCAAATTATTTTTACACGTATTATCTATTGTATGCATCTTTTATATATATATATATATATATATATATATATATATGTGTGTGTGTGTGTGTGTGTGTGTGTGTGTGTGTGTGTGTGAATATACAATTGTAATTACATATGTTTTTTATATTTTTTATTTTTTATATTTGTGTAAGTGTATAAATTTTGTACATGTAAACATATATGTGTGTGTTTATTTAAATATATAGGTATACGTGTATGTTTTATATTTTTTATATGTGTATGTATATGTATATATATTGTGTATAAATATTTAGGTACACTAGATGAGATGCATTCTTACGTACCTGTTTACACCTATATGGTTAGGAATGTATTTAGATATGTATTATATATTATTTATATATGTACTTGTCAGTATATATATATATATATATATACTGACTGTGTGTGTATGTGTGCGTGTGTGTGTGTGTGTGTGTATTTGGGTTATGTGCATAAATGTATATATACTTTGTACTTTTTTTGTATGTAGATTTTTATATATATATATATATATATAATATATATATATATATATATATATATATATATATGTATAAATGAAAGTGTATTTGATTTTTTCAGGATGTAGATGTATATATACATTGTATTCGTATGTGTATAATTATACGTATATATGTACATTTTTGTATTTATGTCTATGCGAGTGCATATCTTTGTAACTTTTTCACTTAAAATTATTTTTTCTTATTAATTTATTATTATTTGCTTTTAAAAATCTTTTTACATATATTTTTGATAATCACTATATAACTTTTGGAAAATTATTCGTTATTATTTTATAATCAACCAGTTTTTAAAATAAATAAATAACTAGATGCGAACAGAAAGTTTTCGAATATATTCGATTTTAAACAACAACGATTACCAGTTCCGAATCATCTCTCAAGTTTTCTTTTTCTTTCTCTTATTCTCATACTCGTTCTTTTTCTTTAGCTCTTTTACTTTTGTCTCCTTCCACTGTTCCTCTTTGAAGATACTCCCTATACTTCACTTCTCACATCCGGTGAAAATAAGTCAACCTGTCTAACCTCTTCCACTATGGTTTCCTTTCCTATATATCTTTCTAGTCAAACATATATATATTTTTCTCATCTCCTTTCTCTTTCTTTATCTTTTTCCCTTCCCCTATTACAAATATATATTTTAAAACATAATTTGTTTATATATTTCGTTTTGTGCCTGATAAAATTTTAAATCCATTTATTATTGAAACTGTCTTTGATCTGTTGAGACGAAACCGAATATCGATTACACGAAATAAGATATTACCATAGGTTTATAAAATCTACGCTTTCATAATTATATATATATATATATATATATATATATATATATATATATATATATGTATGTGTGTGTGTGTGTGTGAGTACATAGGAATCATTATTTATGATGCGTGTCAATTTAATGTCTCAATGCCATTTTCACGCTAGTTTCGTGTACATTTGCCTTATCTCCAGTATTATGCCAACCACTATATGTTTTATATATAAATGCTCGTATGTACATTTGAGAAAAAAACTACCGATCGAGACGTAGTAATAAATAAGTCACGGACAGTGTTGCATGTCCAGTTTATTCGTGGAATAAAATAATTTTATTTGTGCTCGATGATTAAAAGAAGCAAAAGAATGTGGTTCTACAGAAAGATGCTGAGGATGCAATGGCTTGAACATGTGAGCAACGACGAGGTTATAGAGAAAATGGAAACAAAACGAAAACTTATACTTAACATCATGAAAAGAGACAACTGGAATTTATGAGGAAGATGGGCTTGGAAAACTTGTTACTCACAGGGCAGATTGATGGCATAACATTCTTCGCGTTCTTGAGAAAATGGATGTCGGAAAAAGATTTAGAAATAAAGAATAAACAGAATTTATTTACGCTGCAAGGGACAGGACATTGTGGAGAGCCATGAGCCATGCGGGTACACAGCACATAAAGACGAAGTGTGTGTGTGTGTGTGTGTGTATGTGTGTGGTTGGCATCATTTTAAGGCTGCTAACCACTTATTAAATTTGTCAATACCAACCTCTTTCTGTCATTCCTGATCTTGATCCTGAGCTGATGCTCAAAAAATCTGATCAGATTCTGACAAAAATAGCGATCACATCGCAATATTTACTCCATTCGCGTCGTCCAAATCACTTGTCTTGCAATGAAAAAAAAAAAAAAAGACGGCTATCCTGGTAGTAAACGCGTCAAAACGAATGAAACGCCGTCAGCGTGAAGGCATGCAACTTTAACGTGCTTAATTCGATGAGGCATTTTGTTGATTAGTTACTTAGTTGCCTCATCTACCCTGCTGGCTAATGGTAATCTTAAGGCTGACGGATTTCAAATTTTAAGTAACCTTCAAAAAAAAAAAAAAAAAAAAAAATCAGCCATCATCAACTAATGCATCCTAGCTTAGTAGGATTAAGTAAATCAAATAATGTATGAAAGTTACTAATTATTAAATACGATAGTGGCCACATTGGTTGATGAACAAATATAATTTCAAAGAAGCTGGTCTTGCTAAGTGAACGCTGTCAAAACGTCAATAGGTGTTTGCAGGCCATAATATATGGATTTTATGCCGACAATTACTGAGAGTAAAATAAACTTAGAATAAAATTGAAACTCTGATAAGCTTTGATGATAAATCGTTTATTTTATTGACTGTCTTTCTTTTCTTACGCCATCGTTCATCAACTCGATCTGCTTTCATTCCACTGTTGTCATTTTCCCGCCAGTTTTTTTTTTTTCGACTTCATTCCTGGTGGTCTAGGGATTCTACACTGGAGCCATTCACATCATCGTTCACATATTCAGGTTTTCACCCTTTCATTTCATTATTTATTCAATCTTTCTCTTTTCTATTCACTCATGTGTAGCCTTTTCAGTCTGCTACTTTCTGGTTTTATTTTCTCATTTAGTGAAGAGCGCCACAATGGTACTTTGTTCTCACAGCAATAAACACCCGTATTGGTCTCTCTTCTCTTAAACTACTTTCTAAAGAGGGTGCCGATCTTCGCTTCATCACAACCCAAAAAAAGCCTTCAAAAATCTTTCTTTTTAACACAAAGGGGTTTGTTTATTTTCATCTACTTCTTTCTTTTCTTTTTTCTCTTTTCACTGTTCTTTTTTTCTTTTCTTTTTTTTTAAGGCTTCGTTCTTCTTTTCTTTTCTGTCGGTGGTCCTCACTCGCACCACACTCTTCTTTTCCATACCCCCATTCACCTTCGTTATCTCTTTTTTTTTTCATTTAATATTCAGTGTCTTCCTCCATTTCTTCGATTTCTTTTAGTCAATTTTCAATTCGGAAATTGCTTTAAACCTGAAAAGAAGAATTACGTGTTACAATTGTTTGAAAGGTAAGCATTTTTATCTACAAACACATGTACACACATAAGCATATACACGTCTCCCCTTTTCTGACCCTCTTTTTGTCTGGCTGGTTGTTTTGTCCGTATCTCTCTCTCTTTTCTTTATATATATATATATATATATATATATATATATATATATATATATATATATATAAAATGGCTTAAACACTAATATTCCATGGTTATAATTTATTACATTGCAATCCTAATTACGATCCAAATCATCAAACCCACAAATTAAAAAAAAAAACTTTAAAAAAGGACTCGTAACTGGAAAAACCGAATGAAAAAAGAATGTTAACAACAAATACTTTTTCACACCCAACCCATTTCTGCGGAATCAGAATCAACGTTGAGTTTAAGCAAGCGAAT
>CAHIKZ030003327.1:3222500-3262500 GCA_903632075.3 Acanthosepion pharaonis | reverse complement strand
GACAAAATATACAACCGCCTGAATATCCGAATCATTCAAGCAGATTACTAGTTACCACTTCTGTTTTGTATGTCCTTAATCACCCTTACGCATGAACTAAACAATAATAGCTATGGATACAAACCAAACAAGAAAGTATTTAATCCCATACTCTATATGGATGTTCTCAAACTCTTTGTCAAACACGACAACGTGTTGAAGGGTATTCTCAATCTTGTAAAATGTTTTAGTGATGACATCTGTATGGATTTCGGAGTAGATAAAAGAGCAAAAATAACATTCAAGAGAGAATTCACAGAATAGATTTAGATTTTAATACAAAGGTTAGGGAACTGGAACAAGAAGAAGCCTATAAATACAATAAAATAATGATACCTAACTGTCAATCTAGTACTTTTTTAAGCTTTTCACCCCAAGCAAGGCGGGAGTGCTACTAGCACGCAAGGGGCTACAGAGAGTGGAAGAAAGAGTACAGAGGCGCGATAGAGGAAAGGACGAAGAGAAAGACGGGGAATAGATCAAAGCATCTGGAGATGTCGATTGATATTGCATTTGAATAGTTGGAGATTATAGCTATGAGAAAAGCGAGTAAGAAGAAAGGAGTTTCACAGATGGGAAGTGCAAGACATGACGCTATTGGAGTAGAAGAGACGGCTACATTAATTGTTTCGACAGCGAAAGGGTGAAACTGAGATGCCGAGCCAGTGGCACGTTTAAATTTATGCAGTTTGGGAACTAGCAAAAGTAGCTTATCGGAGCAGTTACCGTGAAAGTATTTGTAGAAAAGACAGAGGGAGGCGACGGCACGTCTGTGAGAGAGCGACTGTAGATGAGATGCTAGATCTGGACCAATCACATTGCCCTTAAATTCCTGAGGTCCGGGTACAAAAGAGGACAACTGGACAAAATAAGACATAAGAGAAAAACGAAAAAAAAACATCATCAGAATAGAAGATAAAACAATTCAAATATAGTAAAAGATATTGACTTGAATTTAAACCCTTTAAATAAATAAATATACATTGCTGCAGTTGACATAAAGATGAATGCAAACATCGAGGAAAATAAACGCTAACCCAAGAAATATACATAGATCATGATTATAGTAAGTAGGAATAAATAAATGAAAGCTTTGTGGCCAGAACTCTTAATATTCGATGAAGTATTACAAGACACAAAAGTTAAAAGCAGGAGTTTGTTAAAAATAAGGCGTAAATCTAATAAAAACGAACTAAAATGACCGCCCATCTTACTAAAAAGATGTCTCCAACGTCCAGAAGAAAGAAATGGAAAATATGAGAAAAGAATTTTTTGTAAACAAAACAATATTTCAAAACGAACATGGGAAAATTGTTTTTTTCCAGAAATGGATAAATCAACGAGTTCTATAGAAAAAATAAATTATTGAATGACGAACTAGAGGATAGGTTTTGGAATAAGGCAAGGGCAAATGAAAAAAACAATTCTAAGAGAATAAGCAGAAAATAGATGAAGAAAATGGAGCAGAATTATCGAGAGATAGATAAAAAGGAACTCAATATTATAGACGTTAAAATGTACGAGAAGCACTCAAAAAACGAAAAAAAAAAAGAAAGAAAAAGGAAATCCTCAAGAATAGATTTGTTAATGCAATGTTTCTTCAGAATATTGGCTATCATGGAATTTCTAGGATTTCTTTTTCTTTTTATTGAATAATAAATTTTCATGATTTCTTGGGAATAACAGTGGAGTAGTTTCCCGTTGACTTCTCCATTATTTTGAATTATCCTTTCCTTAGATTGACTGTCATTCAAGGCTAGAGAGCCTAATCTACCTTGCGATTTACCACATAGCTAGTGGTAGAGAAGAAGAACTTGATTCATGTATTTTCCAATAGCATTTGTGCGAAAGTTGACGCAAGATACCAGTCAGGTATTTGAATAGAGATCACCGATCCAGTTTTCGTCATCGTCAATCGCACATTTGCCAAGGATAAGATAATATCCTTAAATTTGAGTTAAACCTCTTTTCATCTATGCACAAAATATTGTCTGATTTGTTTTCTAGTAATTTTAATAATCCAGAACAAAACGTAAAATAATTAATAATAATAAATAAACTGACATAAACCCTAGAACGAAAAACCCTGCTCCCTCAAGGGAGGCTCTTTTTCTTTGGACGTCTACATAGGCTTACTCACTCCAGTCCACAAAGTGAACTGACAGATACAATCCGTCGGTAAAGATGCCGAAATAGCGGATTCCTTGTACCGCTACATAAAATGATTGCTTTTTTCGTGCTTTATTTTTGACAAGAGCCAGATCAGACCCAAAATATACCGCTGCCATATTTGACCTGGAGTTGCCCAGTTCACATTCTCCAGTCAAAACATCTACGGGGCCTTGTGGGTGATGAACCGCTTTCACTCAGATAAAACGTCTTATGTCTCTCGATTGTTTATCGCTATTTCTATGGCAAGTGTTCTGACGATTTGCATTCATTCGTTCTCCTAGTTCAATCATTTACAGTTATGCCTCACCATACCACGTACACAGAGGCGAATCATCCCCATTCCCTTCGTATTCCATTAGTAAAAAAGAAGTTCCATTTGGACGGCTTCTTCCCAAGAGCCGTTGTTATGTGGGAAAAATTCCAGAGATGATACTTATTCGATAACTAAAATATTAATCTTTTCAGGTCAAGGTCTACATTTATCTTTCCTACACGCCCTAAGGAATTGCTCTTCTTGCCTCCTCCTATTATGTTCATATAGAAATCTTATTCAGCAACCCTCTACACTGAGTGGCTCTTGGGCCTTGTATTTAGTAAACCATTTTTTAAAAAGTACGCATCAATTCCTTGAACTTAATATTATTGTCAATATATTGCAAAAATGGTGACAAACAGAAGAAAAAGAAAATGTTTTACAACTGTAATTATTATTTGTGAACGTTCTGCTTATGAAAAACTGTAGGGCAAAAATACAAAACTATGCAAGATATGGATAGACTATAAAAGAACCCTATCTTTTCCTACATGATTAGGCTTATAAAGACACAAGAATGAATCTTTTTTTTTACACTTTTATTAATGTTCTAAAACTCAGTAGGAATAACCACAGTACTGCTTTCATTCTCATTTACCTTAACGATTAATTTAGAGATAATTTACAGATCAATAATAGAACAATTCAAGGTAACACTTCCCAGCTCTTTTATTCTGTACTGCATTGTTACAAACTAAATAATTAAATATTTTTTTAATTAAATTTATTAATCACTCTAGTTGATTAGAGTTTCTGTTTATATTTCTGTGATGAGGTATTTTAACTATTTACAATATTTACATTGTTCGGACTGTTGACATTTCCAGACCCAGTGGATAAAAGCGTTGGTTGAAGAAATCCAGAGACTTGACCCAAAGAGTTATCAGTTCAATAGCTTTGAGCAAAAACATGGAGAGTTGAGTTACTTAAGGGAAATAACTGAAACCGAGATATCCAAAAAAGGCATGGCATGTGGAACTAGAAAAATCTACCTCGGTGGACGAAATTCGAATTTATACCACCTGAAGAGACCTAAAGCGTACAACGGCAGAAACGTCGTGAATATGACAATAAAGATTAGGCAAACAGTCTGAGCAACTGTAAATTAGAGTTTGTCTGCCAGAATTAATAATGAGCAGTCACGAAATTCAGTTCCGATATCCTCCTCGCAAAAACACAACCTGTACAAGAGGAAAATGGCTATAAAATTTGAAAAGGAAACCGTCGTTCCTGAACTGGAGCGGAACGAAATGCACAAATATAATGGAATAAATAAAGGGGACATATTGCAAAAGGTAAAACAATACTGAAAACAGAAAAAAGAAAGAAAAGATCAGCAGATACCATTGAACTGTGAAGACGTTCGTTTAAGTCCGATGTGGAAGAGATAAGGGGGAAATGGGTATTTTTATTTTACTGATCTGTGTCCAATATCAAAAGAAGAAGTTACAAAATATCCATCTTTTTTCGGCGTCATGGAAACGAGGAAGTGTCGGATAGCACAAGAAGCCGGGATCTAAAGCCAATAGCAAAATAAGTGATACATATCTCCAGGCTTTTTGATTTTTAACCACTTTTTCAGTGACAAATGCCAAGCTAACCTCCATTGGCCAGCCGGATGTAAAACTTTGGAGACTTCCCACACAGGTTGAAACGTAAACAAGAGGTAACTGGTGTGGTGTTTTGTGTAGGGATTATAGGTTAAGAAATGGTGGGCCTATAGTGAGTTCAAGATAGTGCAGTGATAACAGCACTGACTTTTATGAAGGTGCATGTGTAGCCATATTTCAAGAAGAAGCCAAACGCTTTAAAAAAGTAGTTGATTTTTCTGTACTACAATTCATCCTCTAATTTAATGAAAAAAGAAAATGTTTTTTTTTAGAGATAATCACTTGATGGAGTAGATGACTGATTCGTCTGGTAATAATATAATTGGAAATTTGTGGCGCATCCAGAGGCGGAATATTTATATTAGTGGACGGCCATTCATCAGCAAAGATGAAATTATATTGGGCTTTGTTTCATACGATGAAATACAGTAGCTCACAAAATTCAGGGATAAACAATTTCTTAATCCAGTCTCAAAACATGGAAGATGCATTCTATATTTATGTTGTAATTTCAGTCTCTCTTTATCTTTCTATTCTTGTAGTGAGTTATTTTCCACAATGCAACCCCTTTCTTCACAGACGAACAATCTTGCTGCTCTATCACTATTTTCATGGCAAGTTTCATTCACTTAATTCCGAAGAGAATATTATTCAGATGTGCGGATGGTCCAAATGCATTCGTGGGTGGCATAATGGTTAGTGGTTCACAACGAGAAACCAAAGAGTTGCGTTCGAATTAAAATCAAGTTTCGCTACTTTCACGTTTGTATAAAGACCCTTGGTGAAAGTTATGAATCCATCACTGTTACCCGAAGCTATGGGTTAAGCAGTAGGACCCACTTGGCTCTTCAGCCCTGACGAAACATATACTATAGGGCTAACGAAAGAATCATGGCGTTTTGAATGAATATCATTTCATCTATCGTTGTTCAATCATTCAATTTTTAATACTGCTATCTCGAAAAAATAAAAATAATGTTAGTTTTATTGATTATCTCTCCTTCACTCTCTCTCTCCATCTCTCTCTCTCTCTGTCCTCTCACTCACTCTCATTCTCTCTCTCTCTCTCTCTCTATATATATATATATATATATATATGCAGAGAGAGAGAAAGAGAGAGAGGTCTTTCTTTGAGGAAGAAGCTTTGTGTAAAGTGGATGAATGGTACATAAAAGCATTACAACTTTTGGACATCGATGTATTACAAAGAGGGGGGGTTACGGAATACAGATCAAGCCTTCTTTTAGCCTCCACAAGGAATGCTCTTTATTGTCCTATATGTTGAAAGTCGTGTGGATTTCAAGCTTGTCTTAAAGGGTCCAATAGCAGGTAAGGAAACATCGAAAGAACACACACACACACACACACACACACATATATATATATATATATATATTTAAATATATATATCACCAAATAGGTTGGGTCTCAATCCTGGCTTGAGGCATTCGGATGTCTAGTCGCACTGAGGAGCAGTGATACAGCGAAACAGAACTGACTGCGAATGACATAATTTAGCTCTTGAAAATATATTTCAATTGAGCACCGTATAAACAACAGCTACCGGCGCTAATGCAAAGCTCTTCAATAAAATGAATGGAGCCCTATGGCTGATTGGCATTTGTTTACATTCGTAAAAACAATACGCTGGACTTCTGTCGAATGAAGATAGCTCAGTAGTAGAAACTCTGACTGACACGGACAATCACGCTGATAAATGTTTTTAATACTGTTTACTATAAACAGGGCATTTATTTAAATATTTGTATCTATAAAATATTTGTATCTATAAAAATATTATGTCATTTGTTTACGTTAAGATATACTTCGAGCATATATATATATATATATATATATATATGAAAATGATGAAACGCATTCTTTTAAAAAGATATTTTTTGTCCATCACAAAAATACTCAAAACGGCGAAATTGCAAAAGGTAAACACGGGGCTGGGGTGGGGGTTGTAAATAAGTAGTGATGGCTAAAATAAATTTCTTACTAAAAGCACCTAATGGGTATAAATCAGCCTCTAGTGAGTATAAAAAAATATTTTTTTACTCACCACCCACAGTTAACGAAGAAATTCTCCCTCCGCAGCACAAAGTCCGTCGATAAAAATTTGATGTAAACCGCTCTCCTAAGTATAATATAATAGTGTAGAAAATCATAATATATAAATAAAATAATATAAAACATTCGTTGCTTCGTGTTTCATGCAATAACAATCATCAGGCGGACAAAATATGGAACTAATAAATATTATCTGGTTTATATAGATTATCTGCTAGCCTTAATGTACACCCTTGTGCAAATTAATTCAAACAAAACGAATAATTCCGTTATTATTTCCTTTTCCAATGAAACATGGCCCAATGCACATGTAAGTACTTTGTATGTCCATTCCACAAAGGCGTTCCTTGCAGATTGTCCACGGATTCTTGATTGAATTTAAATCAGGAGAGATTCCGGGCCAATCTATAGTACGTTGATTTGCTCACTGGTAAGGCTTGCCAGTGTGTTCATGCAGCGTTATAATTTTCGTGTGCCTCCTTGGAGTAACGTCCATTGCAGACAATGGCCGTAAGACAACTAATTGACAGTCGAGACAATAGTATCTGGGCGTGATAAAATATCTGATGGACTCACGCAAGATTTTTCAAAGCCAAACAAATTTCTACCCGAAAATAGATTATTACAAATAGATTATATGCAAATGATTTAATCTAAGAAAAAATAGAAATCGATTATACCCTGTCATTCCGGGGGCGGGGGTGTCTAAAACTGACCGTATGCTGAAAGAAAGGAAGCTAAAGCGGTTATTTCAATTAATTTGGACAATGGTGTATGTATCTGTTTATATTTCTGAGATGAGGTATTATGTACACTATTTACATTATTCGGACTATTGTCCTCATCTTTGTTGCCATATTTATCACAACGTTTCGGCAGTTGCACGGTCCGGCCTTTTTCAGGTGGTTGGAATGTCGAACTGAACCCTTTATTTCGCTCACTGGGGTAGACTGTTTTAGTTTCACGTGCCATATCTAATGGATGTCAGTTATCAGTTATCTCCTGTTAATTCCCCTCACCAAGTTCTCCGCCGCCTTAACCAGGTATTGAACTCACACTCTCTGGGTCCTGTCACTGGATCTAAGCAACGCTTTTATCCACTGTGACATGTGTCCTTGAAGAAGGCCGGAGCGTACAACGGCCGAAACGTTGTGATAAATATGGCAACAAAGATGAGGACAAATAATGTAATTAGTGAAGGGTGTGTATATCGTATTTTTTATTTTATCATTATTCCTATGCCTACTTACGGCCATAAATTCGATTCTCTTATTAAACAGCTTATCACTTGTTCTGGATTGTATTTCAAATTATAGGATTGATTTCATATCCTCCAGATGATTTTTATTGCATGAAACTCTGAATAACGGATTTTCATATTTGTTTTTATCATTTCATCCCAAGCAAACATTAAAACCTCTAATACGCAAGGAGTTATTGAGCGTTACAGAATATGAGAAAAGAAAATATATAATCACTTTGCCAGATCAACACAAATTACTAAAGAAACCATCAAAACTTATCTCAAAATGTAGGCACGAAATAATTTTTTCTACATTATTTAAACATCGAAAACTAAAAACGAATACAAAAAAAAAGAAAATTAAATAAGTTAAATAAAATAAAATATGCAAATTATTTAAATCAATAAATAAGTAAATAAAGTAAATGCTAAACAAATTGACAATCTACGCGTTGTAACTGAGTTATAAAAACAATAGTAGAAAAACGAAATTAGTGTAAAACCGAGAGTTTCCTCATGAATTTGTTCTCAAACGCTGAGATCAGTGCTAGTCTCCATTATCCCATATTGATGTGAAACGTAGACACTGTTGGCAGATACAGAGAGAAGGAAAAATATTAGAAATACGTAAATAATAATAATCTATGCAAACTGTGTGATTATCCACAACAATTAGAAATAAACATTATATATTTCGGCAATAATCCTTATTTTTATTAAGTTGGACGAACAAACAATATGAATGAAATCTTTCGCTGAGTTTCTCCTCGTATTGAATAAATCATTGCACCAATGATATTTAGAAATATTTAAACTGTCGGCTGTATACAGCCATCTTCTTCGCTTAATGATTAAAATGGTTTCTAATGAATGAAGCCTGCATATCCTAACGAGAACCATCCTCCTTCGAACTTTGTGAACTGGCGCTATACAATCGCAATGAACTGGATCAAATAAAAGAAACTACATTAATTGAGGACTTTCAACAAGAGCAACCACTAAAATGGATATCATATGTAACTTGACATTCCACAAAACTTCAAACAAAAAGTTAGGAAGGAAACCTCCTTTAATAACAGAAAGAGCAACAACAGCTACTGGACTTGAGAAAGCTATTTTTCTGAGAAAAAAAAACTTATAATAGAAATATTTTATAAATTTCAACTGACGGTAGAACTGGTTGCTCGGTTAATGAATGTTGAATATTTCCTTATAAGCAAATGGCTAATATTATCCATTGCTATTGTCAATTGATGTCGGGTTGGAACTTTTAAAGGATCCTTGTTTTGATCTCATCATGTACAGGTTTAACTGCCTTTGAACCATGCGATCATTTTAATCATGTGACGCTATAATAAATTCCATCAGTACAGCATGCGAACCTCCAGACAATAGACAATCTTGCGGCTATCTCATGACTTTTACTTTTCTTTGAAAGTGACTAATCAAACACACAAATTCGGTATTTTCCTATAAATGTTTCTACTCAACATAAAATAACTTCTTCGATACTAGTAGAAATTCGGTAAGCTTGACATACAGTACTTGCTCGTTCTAAAAGTATTTATAAATTGTTTAGTTAACTTAATCTTTCAAGATCAAATGTTACATCAATCAGACAAACACAATTGATACATTTGAAAAGTAGAGAAATTGTTGGCCGGGGGCGGCTTATCAATTATAGCCTTAATAAATCATTTATTTTCATGATTGATGTAAGAGTTGAGACTGAAATTTGAAATATTTGATCTACGATTTCCACATTCTCATTGAATCTTCATTTTTAATATGGCTGCTAAAATAGGGCAGGTCGATTTTGGAAGCAGAGTATCTCACCCAATTTGACAGATGGGATTTTACATAATCAATAATAACGCAAAATATTATTTTTCAAATCGTTACCGTTTTTTTTTTTTTTTTTTTTTTTAGGAAACGGGTTTAAAGATCACCTTTAAGTTGAAAATCGCAGCGTTGCAATTTCATTCCGGTAATCAGTGAAAGCCTTATAGCACAGCCTTGTAAAATTTATAATTTACTAAGGCTTTATGGCACAAGCATATTACTAAAACATTGCGCCATCAAATAAGACCTTCATTTACTTCAAAAGGATATTATACTGAACAATTTAGGTATATATTATCTCTATAAATAAATCCGAATGTCAGTGTGTCAGTGTGTGACATATTTTCAACTTTACTCCCATAGGCCCTTAGCCCAACATATCATACCATTTTAGAATTAGGCCTTAGCCCAACATATCATACCATTTTAGAATTAGGCCTTAGCACAACATATCATACCATTTTAGAATTAGGCCGACCTCGTCAGCAAATTAAAAACATTCCAGGCCGGATCCGGACTCGCAATTCTGAAATACTTGTTACAAAATAAAATCTTTTTATTTGCCCTGATGAAGTCCCTGAGAAGACGAAACGCGTGAACTTTCTTTTTGTCTTTATTCATATTGTACTTTTACAGATATAATGTATCTGAAATTTTTATACACACACACACATATTTTTTTTTCAAGGGTTTTGAACATATTTCCTGTCTCGTCGCTTTTTTTTGTGTATTTATATTGATTTTCTAAGCGAGGCTTAGACGTGGCACAAGGCCGAAAGTATGAGGCATCTAGTGAGAATCGAACTCACTACTCAGTCGTAACTGTTTTCACTAGACAAGCTTGCTAACCATTACACCACGCCGAGGGCCCTTTTTCTTTTTTCTTTTTTTTTTGTTGTGTGTGTGTGTGTGTGTTTATATCTAAATATGTCTGCGTGTTTGTGTATTATAATCTGATTGTGTATGTATTTTCTTTTTACAAGATTTCATCCTTCATTGCCCATGTCTTCACTTCAAATATATCTGTTTTTACATCAGCATTAGATCTTAACGTTTATTCCAACATAATTTCAATAAAAACAAAATATATAGAAAAAACATATATTTTTCCTCAGTTTCTTCTTTAAATAATTTTATAATTTTAAACTTAATATAGATTAAATTTAAAATTTAAAATCGCTAATTTTGAATTTTGAATTTTATGGTATAATTTAATATTTATTAGTTAGAATGAATGACTTCTATTTTAGTCTAACCTTAACATTAAAGCATTAGATAATTATTATAACCAAAGCTCGTTGTCAAGTTTTTTGAATTCTCATATACTTGTATTTTGATTGGTCATTCCAGCTTATTTAACAGCATTTCCCCTTGCGAGGAGTTTTTGGTTGATTTGAACCCTTTAAAACACTTTGTTCTACATTCAACATCATTACTCGATAAGACACCAGAAGTGTTGAAACAAAATGGCTGTTTTTGTAGTGATTTCCTAACATATTTATGTTACAATTTTCGAATAAATAATTATATATATATATGTGTGTGTGTGTGTGTGTGTGTGTGTGTGTAAATCCTTGAAGCAATATACATCAAAAAGTTGAAACCTAACCTAAACAAAATCAACTATAGAATCTCTACAAATATCCTTAAATGTCTATAATTGGTAACAGAAGCCATTGGTTTATACCAACGGCTTCCAATACTTAATACTTCTCGAATTCAATCTCGCGTGGTCATCTTTGACGTCATGAGCTGCGGTGCGATTTTCGCTTCTAGCGTCTTATATGCATTTTTATCTTTGATTGGAAATCATCCATGTAAACAATCACAGACTATCATCACTGTCTTGTCCGTATATTGCTTAATATATTGTACTGTAATTGACATCTTTGATAATGGCTTATGTAAACCGAAAGCTTAGATTGGATTAAAAAATATGGATCAATTGTGATTGTCTTTCTTCGTTTAATGATAATGTTATTAAGCTTATCAGGCGTTATGAAAAGAATTTACATAAAATAAATAGACAACACTTGTCTATATCTTTTAATGAAACATATATATATATATATATATATATATATATATATATATATATATATATATATATATATATATCCCTAAAACGATCATCTACATCCGTTATATATTAATATTATATCTTCGCACCGGAAATCGATACATGTATAATTCTAATATACTTTTTTTTTCTAAATTTCACACAATAGAAGAGAGCCCTTCCAGGTAGAGGCTTAAAGCCGTAATGATAATGAATGGGAAAAGAGGGGGTACGAATTGGAGAATTTGATGATAAGGAAGAAATATGACAAACTGTCCCTTAACTTGGAAGTATCTGAACTCTCACTCACGAAATGATAGTTTTTAGAGGAAAAAATCTTTCTGAATATAAGTTTCTTTATCAATTTGAAACATGGATGAAAAGGTATGGCGTGTCCAGTCAGTAAAGTCGGAACTGGTGGAGGTAAAGAACGCAACACTTCTGAATATTAGCCATAGAAATATCGATAGCTTAGCAAGAAACTTACGATGTTGAGTCTGTAGTGAACGAAGCTGGTATCCCAAAAGACAAACTAAACTATTTTGAATTCTATCAAGGCTGGAGTCTGAGGATTTAGCACTGCCATCGCAGGTATGGCAGCAATATTCCATTTTGGTTCAATCTGATTCTTGGAAAGATCAAGCATTTTAAGCAGGCTTTGCATGTAAAAGGCAGAAAAGACAATCAAAGAATCAATGGTGTCGCTGGTTTGCTATTTATGCAACTTTCGTAATAAAATATTGCTGTTTCGAAATGTTTAATATTAAGTGATCAAAACATGTCAATGATCAGAATATCGATTAAGTGTAGTCAGTTGATAGGTTATTGCTTTGATCATGTTGCATAAGCAATATAGCGTTTACTTTTTAATTATTGATGATCCATTGTCGATTATTATTGTATACAAAATTAAGAGGCTCGATTGATCCTAAGAATATATTCATATTTAAGAGAAAATGATTGATTGCTTTGTATTATCAATCGACATTACAATTACCTATGACCCTAGAGGATTTCTGATTGAATGTATTTATTGATCTTTAGGGTAAATATATATTTCATATTTATGTTTAACTAAATGTATCCATTACACATATCCCATCGTTTTCGTGGTCGAATTATATGCATGAGACTTTCCTTTAAAAAAATCATTTCGTTTGGAATAAAAAGAGACGTGTTACCGCCCAGTAAAAAGAGACTTGTTACCATCAACATTCTGAGAGCCAAAAAACTACTATTTAACACAGAATTTGAACATGGCTCGTCAGATCCACGTCTTACGACGATTGTTAGACTACCCGGCGCACATACAACGAATTCACAAAGTAGAGATTTACGTGACCCCCCCCCTCCACTGAGTCAGGTTGTGACACAAGGTCATTTTTTAACGTGGGGACCCGAGTTTTTTTTCACTCCGGTCACGAATTCACAAAGTAACTTAAATAAAAAAAAAACTTAAAATACTCGAAGCTATTAAAAAAAAAAGAATTAAATATCATATTTTTCACCACATTTTAAATTGTCCAGATAATATTTATAGTACGTGTAAAATATTTAATATACCCGTGTTCTAATGTTATCAAACTCAATGAAACCATCCTCCACTTGATATCACATATACGACACATTTATATCTAAATTTGAATTCTAAAGTTTCCACAAAGGCCACAATGTAGCTAAAGAGTTGTCTACGATAATGACAAGTTTTAATTACTGACAATGGCCAAGACGCTGGTAGGAACAAAAACTTTAGACAGTTTTTCTACATTTTTTATCTAGATGAACAAATATTTCAAAAATTGGCAAAATACAATAAAAGGCTGAACAAATGGACCTTGTCGATTGTATATACATTAATACAAAATATTAATAAAACCTGTTTGAATTGGATCTTACTGCTTAAATAGACTTTATATACAAGACAATTCGGAAGATTTCTTCTTTGACATGTTTCGCCGATGAAACAGCGTCACCAAAAACAATCTTAGGGCTCTTTGAGATGGTGTAATGGATAGCAAGCTTGTCTCGCTAGTTCAGTTATAAATGAGTAATGTATTCGACCCGCACTGGGTGCCCTATACGTTCAGCTTAGTACCACATCTAAGCAACGTTTAGAAGGTTGCCATAAAAAAACAATTTTATTTCACAAGAACAAAGGCATTAACAAAACAAAAGTCTTTCACGTTCAGCTGGTAGAAGTTTGCTTTTTATATCAACTGTTCAACTGAACAGAAATTAGATCTTAACTATTTTAAATTCAGTTTTCTTTTGCTTCAACTGATCTTCTGGTCATGTATTATTATTATTCTTTTACGGTTTGTATATATGATATTTCGTGTTAATTTATATGTTTACAGTGGCTGTATCTAACAAATCATTTAACACCAGTATCTGTCTATATTTCTGAGATGAGGTATTATGTACATTATTTACATTATTCGGACTATTGTCCTCATCTTTGTTGCCATATTTATTACAACGCTTCGGCCTTTCAGTATCTGTCTATATTTCTGAGATGAGGTATTATGTACATTATTTACATTATTCGGACTATTGTCCTCATCTTTGTCGCCATATTTATTAAACGTTTCGGCCGTTGTACGCTTCGGCCTTCTTCAGGTGGTTGGAATGTCGAAACTTATGTCACATATGGAGAGAGGAGGGTGACCACCGCCCTCTGAGGGATCAGGTTGAGATCATAAACAAGGAACACCATTGGAAAATTGGTAATCTTAAGGAATCAGCACATATGCTACGCCACAAAAATCTCCTGAGCCGACCAAACATAGAAATGAATACAATATGGGAACCAGTAATAAGGAGTGCCAGAGAAAAGCGATAATAACAACAAAAGTTGCAATATGAGCTCTGGTAAAAAACATGAAATGATAACAGAAAAAAAAATTGCAATATGAACACTGGTAAAATTGTTGCTGAGGACATTAGTTTATAATACCCAGAAATTCATACCCAGATGTGTTCAAGGACACATGGCATAGTGGATAAAGGTGTTGGTTTGATCTAGTGACAGCAGCCAAAGAGTGTGAGTTCAATACCCGGTTGAGGCTAGTGGAGAACTTTCAGAGAAAAATTAACAGGAGATAACTGACATCTATCAAACATACACGTGGAACTAGAACAGTCTACACCAGTGATCGTAATAAAGTGTTAAGTTCGACATTCCAATCACCTGAACAATAGTCCAAATAATGTACATTTAACACCAATATTGTATATCACCCATAAATGTGGCAAATTTGCAACAATAGTTATGCATTTATTTTTTTTTTATTTTTGCTTTGAAAAATAAATTACATAAAATGATTATTCCAATATTAGCCGTTTCCTTATAAGGAAACATTCAGTATTCATTAATCAAGCTGCCAGTGTTACTTTCAGTTAGAATTTATAAAATCTTTCTATCAAAACAATGTTTCAGGACATTAGGTTTCTTAAAACCAGTATTATTTCCCTTCTCAGCATTTATGGGAGTTTCCTTCCTAACCTTTTGTTTGAAGTTATGCAGAACGTCAACATCTTGATTATGTCATTATTTTCTCTTTGAATTACATGTGCTATCCATTTTAGTTGTTGCTGCTGTTGAAAGTCCTTAAGTTATGCTTTTATCATTTGATACAGTTCTTTGTGATTGTGTAGCTCTTGTTGATGAGGTTCGAAGAAGATCTAAAGGCTTCATTTATTCAAACCTATTTTTAATCACAGAGTTAACAAATTAGATATTTTCTGAATGAGTCTGATGTTAGGTGAAAGTCTCAATCTGATGAAGCTCTTTAACAACATGACTTAAGTTTTTAGGTCAATGTTTTGATTGTGTAGCAACTAGTGGCATTAGGCAAAACTACCTCTATCACAGCCTATTCTGTGTTCAATTTCCTTATCGTGATTGGATGATTTTGTGTTCTTATTTTATTTTTTGAGGAGATTTGTTTAGTGGGTCGGATGTGATGCTCGGAGAATATGCTCAGAGGACAACTTTTTTATTTTGGCTTATGCATTTTTAGCCTTCACATCCGGCCGACTTGTTTGAATGGATCAAAAACAGATGGAATTCAAATCGATGTATGACAAATGGACTTCTTTAATGCACAATTTGATTATCATTCTTATTAAGAAATAGTGGAAAAACAGCATCTTGAATTATGAAGCCTACAATAAGTTTAAAGTTTTTTTTTTAATCTGACTACATAATTATAATATCTAAAATGGTACTGGTAATATTAGCTGTTTTCTTATGAGAAAACATTCGGCAATCATTGACTGATAATGGTTGAAATTTATAAAATCTCAGGAAGATAAGTTTCTCAAGACCAGTCGCTGTTATAAATTTGGAGTAGATTAACATACGTTAGTCTTTTTTTTATCGCGGCAGTGTTCATGGTAAAGCATAAATGGGGTTTTCTTTTATGACAACATAACATAGAGCAAGAATAACAGGAGATAAACATTAGAACTTGCTTGGTTTGTTCTACTCAACCCACTATATTCAACTGTTCTGGCACTAACCAATTACCGTATAGTGATTTTCCAAGCGTACCTCAGATGTGGCACAAAGCCGAAAGTATGGGGCACCCTGTGAGGATCGAACTCACTACTCAGTCGTAATTGTTCTAGCGAGACAAGCTTGTTAACCACTACACCACCTCAAGGTGCCCTAACCAATTAGCGTATATACTCACGAGTTTCTATGATTAGGTTTTAATATAGTGGGTCGCATTATACATAGGTAATTTTTTTCAAGAGGTTAAAAATCATGCATTTTCAGTGACCGCTTGCACTATACACATGTAAATTTTTTTTTCTGGGGGCGTTAAAATTCATTCATTTTCAGTGACCGTAACCTAACTGACAGGCCTATATTCTCGTAGTAGCTTTGGCTAACCTTAACTTGGGTAAGGGTAGGGTCCTTTAGTTTACCCTACGTCGCCTAAATTCTTTTCTTCTGTTTGAAAATATTCAGGATGATGCCCAGTATTGCAGTATTTGACTACAGTAGGCCCACTAGTATTGCTCCGAAGCTGGAAATGCTTTATACGTGAGCTATATCAGGTTTTCACAAAAAATGCTGTGGTCACACTCTACATGCAGTAGGGTTATACATGAATATATAACGCATTATAATTTTCGATCGCTGCTAATCGCTTTGATAGAGATTTTTTTTTCTAATGAAAATAATATTCAAAAGTTCGTAAACTTTTTCACATCAAAATCTGTGGACTTTTCCTGAAAGCTTATCATTATAATTAATCAGTCAGTTAGTTATGTGCCATGTGTGATACACACTTAGGCGATCATCTATCTTTCGATACATGACTGACGAGGCAGATTTTTTCCAGCAGTAGGTTGCCTTTTGTTTCTGCGGTAAACCGGTTGCCATCCAAGGCTATAGAACCCGGTCTGTCTTGTTATTTACCCATAGCTGGTGCGGAGAAGAAGAGGATTCATACCTTTCCCAAGAATAATAGTAAGTAAGTGAATGTAATGGATTCGACTGGAATTCGAACTCGGCTCTCCGATTCCTCACTCTACCGTGCAATTAACAGTGAATATTTAATTGAATGAGTTTCAATTGTATATTATTCTTTTTAATGATAAATTTGATAAAAACGGAAATCATTCATGACCACATACAATTTTATAAAGTTGCTTATAATTGAAATATTATTAATTTTAATAACTGAAAAGAAAAAAAAAAACTTAAGAAATATGCAAATGTTTTATTCCAGTTGAGTTACAGAAGTGAGTTTGATTCAACGTGTCGAAAATATTTTTCATTGTTGATTGATTCGTTTTCTACGGCTTATCAACCCTTTGCAGGTTATTTAAAGCCAGAAAAGATTTTTAGGCTTTAAGAATTTTTTAGGGGAGATAATAATGATTTAGTGATACAAGTTTTACTAACATTATTGACATTATTCGAACTGTTATCCTCATCTTCAGTGCCATATTCCCAACGTTTCGGCCGTTCTACGTTCCGGCCTTCATCAGGTGATTGGATTTTCGAACCGAACCGTTTATTTCGTCCACCGGGGTAGATTCTTCTAGTTCCACGTGCCATGCCTCTTTCGGATGTCTCAGTTATTTCCCTTTTAACTCAATCTTCAAGTTTTGGTTCACCATTGCTATTGCCTGATATTGAACTCACAACTCTTTGAGTATAGTCACTGGATCTACCTAAAGTCTTTATCCACTGGGCCATGTGTCCTTGAGGGAATCTGTGTATGAATTTCTAGAACAATCTAAACCGGGGGACAAAATAAAGGGTTCGGTTTGAAATTCCAAGCCGGATCGTATAAGAGTCGAAACGTTGTGAATATGGCAATGAAGATGAGAATAACAGTTTGAATAATGTAAATAATGTAAATAATCATAATACTTCATCTCAGAGATATAGACAGAAGTTTTATTAATTAACCTACAGCTGGGGAGAGAAGAGGTGGATTCATGCCTTTCTTAAGGGTAAGAGTAAGTGAATATAACGAAGCCGACAGGAATGGGAACACGGCTCTCCTTATCGGAAACGAAACCAATTTTAAAAAAAGGAACCGTATAGGTTTCATTCATATTTACAGCGGTCGCTTGATTTGATTAAAGTCGCAGAAAATGTCCCGCTTCTATAAAGAATTGCGCAAAACAAATAAATGTTGCCTTGTCACGCGGATATTCATCGATCAGACAATCTAAATATCGATCTATAACTACTGACCTTACTCTCTTCAGATCGATCGATCGATCGATCTATCTATCTATCTATCTATCTATCTATCTATCTATCCTAGTCTGTTCGTATCTATCTATCCCAGTCTGTTCGTATCTATCTATCTATCTATCTATCTATCTATCTATCTATCTATCTATCTATCTATCTATCTCAGTCTGTTAATTATCTATCTGTCTATCGCCGTCTGTTCATATATATCATTTACATCTATCTATCTATCTATCTATCTATCTATCTATCTATCTATCTATCTCTCGGCGCGTGGTCGAATGGCTAAAACGTTTGCTTTCCGACCATGATACCCGGTTCGGATCATTGTTGGGGTCGATTTGTCAGGAAGCTATATTCTTGATGATGTCGGCCTGGGGAAGTTGGGTGGAGGAAACTGTTCGCTTTGGGGTAGACAGAAGGGTTAACGCTTAGGTCAAATCATACAATGTTTGGAGCCAAGCGTTGTGAGGGTAGGGTAGACGGGACTCTTCTGTGGCCGTCGATGGTTGTCTTAGCACGAAATCACAAAACATCGTTACAACAGGGATCCCTCCTCTCTCTCACTCTCTCTCACTCTCTCTCACTCTCTGTCTCACTTACTATCACTCTCTGTCTGACTCTCTCTTTCTCACTCTCTGTTTCACTCTCTCTCACTCTCTGTCTCACTCACTATCACTCTCTGTCTCACTCTCTCTTTCTCACTCTCTGTTTCACTCTCTCTCACTCTGTCTCACTCTCTCTCTCTCACTCTCTCTCTCACTCTGACTCTCAATCTCTCTCTCAGTCTCTCAGTCTCTCTCTCTCTCACTCACTCTCTCTCTCTCACTTTCTCTCTCTCACTCTCTCTCACTCTCTCACTCTCTTTCTCATTCTCTCTTTCTCGATCTCTGTCTCACTCTGTCTCTCTCTCACTCTCTCTCTCACTCTCTCTCTCTCTCACTCACTCTCTTTCTCACTCACTATCTCTCTCACTCTCTCTCTCTCAATCTCTATTATTCAATAAAATAACGTTGGCAGTAATAAAGAATAAAATCGGATTAAAATTATCTTTTTATCTTTTAAGTAAAATAAAATTTACCGAACTTCTGAGCAGTTTTGAAAGATTTTATTCTTTCAGTTTCTAGATTTATCAGATCTGTTAGCTTTTCTTTTAGAATATCAGATCAGATTACAATTATCAACACTCGTATGGAGTAAATTTTGTGTAGAGTTTTCGGGATGTTTTCTATAAATATCTGTCATATTTCATTGTGTTCTGAAGGCGGTTCAACCAACATTTATGGCTTGTCAATGTCTGTTTCTTGAAAGATGAGTACATGAAACATTATCAGAACTGATGATAGTGATTCAAAACTCTAACGGCCTGTCTGTCATCTCAATTGCTCAATGATTGATCAGTGAAATACTGACTATTATAAGAAATGTTTTGAGGCATGTGTTGAAGATAGCACATAGCTTTTGTTAGGCTCATTTAGACACTCACCACCCCATCTGACGCGTTGCAACAAGGATATTTTCAATTCCCTAACGCATCACACAATAAATCTTTGCTAGCGAAGCTTGATCTAAACAAGTCACCGTGGTTTCTTTTCCCTCTTATTCATGAATTATGAGATAACATGATTTACCATTTCAAAACAGAATTCACAAGTTTTATGTTTTCTGACATTAAGTTACAAGACTTTGAAATGAAAACCAAGTTGTTTTCAAATCGAGCTCATGGATAACAAAATGTGTACAGTTTTTTTTTTTTTACAGTAAAGTTTAACCTGTATAGGACCCGGGTAGCCACTCGAGGTAGAGGATAACGTTAAGGGGTAGTTTATACGGATAGAAGGGGAAGATAACGGTTAGACTTGAGTAGGTTAAGAATCTAGTGATGCTCTTGGGAGTCTGTTTCGTAGGGAAGTGGTCCGCATCAAGAAGCTGTTCGAGTGGAACTTACTTTTTGCCGATGGAATACGGAATAAATAAGGATGGTTTGATAATAAGTAAGTGGCATGGCGGGTCCTAGATGTGAAGGTTAGACATGCTAGAATCAAAGACTAGTGTTTTTCGGAGCAGTTTCCATGGAATAAGCGATAGAGAAGTGAGAGACTTGCCACATCCCGCCTGTGAGATAGAGGTTGGAGGGTGGAAAATAATTCTTATCTAACAAGGACTTGGAGATGCTTTTGAAAGTGACGTCTGGGCAGCTCCCGCCCATTTCATTTGGTAATAGACATATAAATTATCAATTTATTAAGTATAAAGTGTTTAAATAATAGTGTCTACTGAAGTAATATTAATATATATATATATATATATATATATATATATATATATATATATATATATGTGTGTGTGTGTGTGTGTGTGTGTGTGTGTGTGTGTGTGTGTGTGTGTGTGATACTCAGAGCCGAAAGATAGAAAAAGAAAGAAGGAAAATGAATAGTGAGAGAGACAATAATGAAAAGAAGAAAGAACCATGCCATTCTAGACATGTGCACATGCACACACGTACAGGCATAGACATACATAAGCACAAATACACGGGGGAGCGCGTTGTCTCACACATATAACAAACGGGCGCATACGCACACACAAGAAGAAGAAGAGGAAGAAGAAAAAGAAGAAGAAGAAGAAGAAGAAAAAAGAAGAGGAAGAAGAAGAAGAAAAACAAGAAGAGGAAGAAGAAGAAGTAGAAGAAGAAGAGGAGGAAGAAGAAGAAGAGCAAGAAGAAAAGGAAGAAGAAGAAGAAGAAGAAGAAGAAGAAGAAGAAATCATCTTAACACCAATAAAATGCGCATAAGTTATTTTTTGCCTTAATATAAAAATAACGAAAACGAGGAAATGAAATCGGCAGACAATTGCTGATACATCCTAATGAGTGAACCAAATTGTTATGGTCCAAAGGTCCTTGTACCACGGGTGATAGTCCAAGGTCCTTGTACCACGGGTGATAGTCCAAAGGTCCTTGTACTACGGGTGATAGTCCAAAGGTCCTTGTACCACGGTGATAGTCCAAGGTCCTTGTACCACGGGTGATAGTCCAAGGTCCTTGTATCACGGGTGATAGTCCAAAGGTCCTTGTACCACGGGTGATAGTCCAAGGTCCTTGTACTACGGGTGATAGTCCAAGGTCCTTGTACCACGGGTGATAGTCCAAAGGTCCTTGTACCACGGGTGATAGTCCAAGGTCCTTGTACCACGGGTGATAGTCCAAGGTCCTTGTACCACGGTGATAGTCCAAGGCCCTTGTACCACGGGTGATAGTCCAAGGTCCCTGTACCACGGGTGATAGTCCAAGGTAGAACCAATAAAGAAGAACTCGAACACGGATATGGAATAACACAGATATATTACAAACAGGAATATATACAGAGAAGTAGAAAGTGTTAGTACGAACAACAGGTTTATGTAGTCTCGACCAGTATCACTATTCCAATGTCTTGTAGTAATTGTCTGAACGCGACTCTGTTTCGGACTGCCTCTGACTCGACTGACTAACTCCTAACGGACTTCACTCCAGACTTCAGACTGAACTCCCTGCTTCCTCTTGCGGCGCGGTATTTATTACGTATGGAATAGTCCATTATGTTATTATGGGTAAGGTCCCATAGCACAAATGAATGCTGAAAGTTTTGTCTACGAAACTCTGGAGTCGGAGTGTTGAACATAACATCAGTCAGCTCAATGAAACATTTTACATTTGTATTAATCCTGTATATATTCCAACTCCTCACTGCCCTTTGATCAGGAATTGAGGTTTATCTCGAGATTAGGATTAGGTTTCCTGTTTCCTTTATAGTCTACTTCAGCTCTATAATCCTAACGCTTTATTCTTTACTATCGCTAATATATATTTGCACATTAATATACACTACGGCCTGATTTAAGTGATATCTGTTGGAATCAAACACTTTATTTAGTCCACAGGCATAGATTGTTCTAATTCCACGTGCCATGACACAGCAGAGGAACACTGATATTAATCAGGAGGTCCTCCGTGACACATCAAATCTAATGACAGTTTCTCCTAAGGGACGCAGGTTCGAGTCCTGCCAGAGGGCGTATATTTTTTATCAAGATTTCTCGAATATTCAGGCCGGTACATGTAAATCAATAACTATACTCTTTAATAAATAAATAAAAATGTGTTATACATAGGCAGCAGGAATTCATTAAAATATATTTTTGAAATCGTCCCACAATGTCTATCTCTTAACTGTTTATGACAGTTTCTCAATTGACTCTCGCATCCCAGATCAAATTTATAAAAAAAACAAATGTCCACGGTTCATAATATCTTTGTCCGACATTTGATTATCGTTATTCAAGATCAGTTGCCTGTGTGGTTGTTGGTTCGAAGAGAGAAACATTGTAATTAATTTTATACCAAAATGGTTCAGAAAAATTATATAATCTTCATTGAAATGTACGTACGTCAAATGCGAATGACGTCATGTGCCGAACGGTTTAATGAAAGAGAACGGCAAATAATTCGTTGAATACAATTAATTTGCTTTTAAATTTATTTAATTTTATATTTATTAGAGCGTCTCGTACAAGAAAGCCACAAGTATGGCCCAATCACAGAAGATGAAAACCACTAATTCAATAACGGCCTGCGTGGTCTGCATGCTAACATCTACCGCACCGCAGGTGTACATAAATTTGGTTTCGTTTATTTTGTTTTACGGCATTGCAACCTCAATGGGTTATTTAATGCCGACAACATTTTTAGGATAGATTCGTATGAATAGAGTATGCATTCTTTGGTTTAGATTAGTTTGGTTTATTTTGTTTTACGGCATATCAACCTCAATGGGTTATTTAATGCCGACAAAATTTTTAGGATAGATTCGTATGAATAGAGTATGTATTCTTTGGTTTAGATTAGTTTGGTTTATTTTGTTTTATGGCATATCAACTTCAATGGGTTATTTAATGCCGACAACATTTTTAGGATAGATTCGTATGAATAGAATATGTATTCTTTGGCTAAGATTGGTTTGGTTTATTTTGTTTTACGGCATATCAACCTCAATGTGTTATTTAATGCTGACAAAAAAATTAATTGCTTCGTATGAATAGAATATTTTCTTTGTTTTTTTGGTTTATTTTGTTTCTGGTAATATATTTCCTTCAAAAAAATTAATTGTATTTTTGTTTTTTTCAAAAAATCTGCTAGTAATATATTTCCTTCAAAATTGTATTGCTAGTAATAATTTTTTTCAAAAACGTATTGCTGGTAATGCCTAACTATTTGCCCATAACTGGGACCCTAACAGTTGCTACCACCTCGGGTCAGGGTGAACCTGGGAACACCAGCAATTAAGAGGTGGTTCCACGCTCCTCAAAACCTCCTGATCAGAGACCTTGCTGCTTGACGTAGTTTAACGTCTTACCCAGGACGGCAGGTGTACATAGACAGACATATATATATATATATATATATATATATATATATATATATATATATATATATATATAATATATGTATAGACAATGAAAAACATACAAATACAGATACACATAGATATATACACGCATACTGACAACCACACCCGCACACACGCACACACACACATATTTATGGAAAAATAGTCAAACAAATTGGAAAAAAGATTTTGTAATGAGTTTCATCCGTTAGGATTTCATCGGACTAGGATTTGTTGATGTTGGCACGTCTACCCATGCGCACGAAACGAGAGACGCTGGTATTTCAAATTTTTCTTGAAATTACTCGAGTTTGGTTCTTTTCAAAACATTTTACCTAAACAATCAGCTTACTTCTGATATATTAATGATACGCTCTATTAATATCTCCCCGTGATACTAACTTATTGGATCTTGTAGGTAAACTAAACAAAGTAAAATCCAGAATGAACATTGTGTTTTTTTTCAGAGCACGCAGAATATGCAGCCCTTAATATTTACACGAAGAGGAGAAATATATTGAAAATACTTTCAAGACTCTATTTTATATTTAATGAGAAACAAAAGGCTCACAAAATATTCCAAAATAGAAAAGCTCTCCTTCCAGACAAACCCAACGAATCAAAAAGAATATATTATTCTACTCACTGACTCTATCACAACTACAACCGAAAAGAATTTATCTAAACTTAAAATAAAACTTGACACAACTACATCTGAAACAATCAAAGACTTAATAAAAAACAAAGCAATAAGCGAAAAATTGGAAGAGGAATTTATTCGATCAAATGCAGGAATTGCTAGAATGAATACAGTGGAGAACAAGAGACTATAATGGACATAAAATGGACATTAAATGGACATAAAATGGACATAAAATGGACATTAAATGGACATAAAATGGACATAAAATGGACATTAAATGGACATAAAATGGACATAAAATGGACATTAAATGGACATAAAATGGACATTAAATGGACATTGAAAAAAAACAAAACAAAAAAAAAAAAAAAAAAGAACACCACACATTGGTTGTTCAATGTAACGAAACTAACCCCAATTTTGATATAGGGAATGCGACTGTGGTTAAAAGATAAAATAATACACCAAGACGAAAATATCAGGAAAGTACCTTGGTCGCTAGTTGAGCCGCGGTAAATTTGCGTTCAGGTTCTAACGATATACCATCATTCTTGGTAGATTGTTGTCACAATGCGGAATAGTCAGGGTCAAAGGTGATGGGGAAGAAAATAAAACAGACTATAGATGAATTTGGCGAGATTAAAAAATATTCTTTCAAAAATTCTGAATGTGACTGTCTCTCTCATTTTGTGCGCATGTGCAGACGTAGCAACATCAATAAAGCCCAGACGGATGAAATCATAACGGATTAAATTTGTTGATATATAAAATTATTCAAAATTATATACCGTTATATTCTATATATAGAGATAAAGAGAGCGTGCGAGCGATAGAGAGAGAGAGAGAGAGAGAGATGTACTCAGACACACAAATATATATACACAATCACAGAGGTACATTCGCAGGCACACTCCGACAGACACAGAGACACACAGACACAGACACACACACACACACACACAGATATATACACAGTGTAACCCGGATATAAGAGACCAGGATATAAGAGAAACCCGGATATAAGAGAAACCCGGGTATAAGAGACTTATCCGGGTTACACTGTATATATATATATATATATATATGTGTGTGTGTGTGTGTGTGTGTGTGTGTGTGTGTGTGTGTGTGTGTATCAGTTGAGAATGGTCAAAAAGCGCTTGGGACAACGGTCAATATGGACAATTTTTGCAAAGCCCACCAAACGAAAAAATGTAAAAGACGCTGGATAAAGCAAATAAAAATTATATATATATATATATATATATATATATATATATATATATATATATATATACTGACAAAGACAGCTCGTCTTGCCTTCAGTATACCCTGTGAGTATCAAATTCTCCAAGCCCAAGAAGTTTTAGCAGTCTCTTTCTGCTTCTAAGTAACCTTTTTGTTTCTATTTTCCTTAAAATTTCCTCGCTGTTCACATGTTCAGTAAGCAAATGACGTCACACATTATGAAATGGACAAAGTCCGATAATTATTTTAAGACATTTTATGTTTATACATTCTTTTTATAGATACAAATATTTAAGTAAAAATATGTTTAAGTAAATGCTCTGTTTTTAATAAATATTAAATGAAAATTTCTCGGACATTCAGGCCGGTAAATGTTGTTTAATACTATTTATTTTTACTTAAATATTTGTATCTATAAAAAGAATGTATAAATATAAAAATGTCTTCAAATAATTATCGGACTTTGTCCATTTCATAATATATATATATATATATATATATATATATATATATATATATATATATATATATATCAAGAACAATTCTAGTTTGCGTGTGACGCGTTTCGTCCTTTAGGACTTCATTGGATTAGGCTTATGATTACGTTCCGACAACGCATGCGCACAAACTTTGGGAATTTTTAATTTAAAGGTGATTTTTATATGTATTTTGGGTATATAATCTATCCAATTTCATTTAGAATGTTTTGCTTTTTGTTTGTTTCCATCACTTTCCTTATTAAATATCCCACATGATATTAGAATAATAATAATCTAGAAGATCTTCAACAATTGTGAAATGTTGTAAAAACCTGAACTCAAATTATATATGTACATAATATATAATTTGATTAAAGTACATAATATATAATTTGATTAAAGTACATAATATATAATTTGATTAAAGTACATTATTAAGGTATATTTAGGCAGAAAGTATTCATCGAAATGTCTGTCTGAATAAGGTGTTGAGACTTGTGCTCGAAGTTGTGGATAAACTGTCCAATTTCATGTTTGTTGTTTTCTTCAAGTACCTTTGAGTGCCTCGGTCATTTTCAAGAAACTCTCTGGTGTCTCTGGATTAGGCGAGATTTCATTGTTTATATCTGTGTCTGTGTTTGGCTGTATGTGTGTGTGTGTGTGTTGCATTTAAATGGGCTCTGTATCAATGACATTCAAATGAAATCAACTAAGTGCAAAGAAAAAAAAAGAAAAAGCCAACACTTAATAAGATTATCTACGAACACGTTCACAATGTGCTAACTGTGTTCGGTAAATAAAACATCTCTATAACACTAAAAACATACACATAATGCACAAACTTAATTAAACTGAAAAAAATAAAATCATCCTTGATAATGGCTAAAAGCATATCCGAAAGCGCTCGGAATTATAAAACATTCGGACAGTTTCTGCACAACTGTGTGTCCAAAAAAGAACACAAGAAAAATTAAATAAAACTGTTAATCGTAGTACATTGTTTGTCGTTTTCAATGAAACATGCACACATGCACACACACACACACACACACACACACATATATATATATATATATATATATATATATATATATATATATACCTTATACTTTTCCATATTTTGAAGGATTTCTTCTGTCAAAGTACTCCATGAAACTATTTGTTTGATATCTTAAAAGATAGATATATTAGAATCCAAGATACCCTCTCATAGTCTTCGATAAAATAATTTATTCGATGAACATTAGTTTTTCAAAATTTTATTTCATTCACCCAATCATTTTATTTTGGTTTCGTAAGGATACTGAACAGATATGTAATATGCTTTCCAAAACCTAAGCAAAGTATTAAGAAACAGAAAAATTTCGTTAGTAACGAAGAAAAGATTACTGAACTATTACGGAATATCAGTTCTCCTAAATTGAAGTGAATGTTGGACCATCTTCGCACAGAAACCGGAAGCCATAGAAATGTGGATCTTCAGAAGGATTCTGAGAATACCATGAACTGAAAATATGAGCAACGAACGACGAAGTATTGGAGAAAATGGAAACAAAATGACTCTTATACTTAACATCAGGTAGACATAGCTGAAACTTCTAGGGCACATAATGAGGAAAGAGGACTTGGAAAATATGGCACTCACAGGACCTATTGAAAGCAAAAGGAACAGAGGAAAACTGCACATAACCTACCTTATGCGATAAAATTGACCAAGGCCTACAAAGGAAAGAGCCATGATCGCCAATGTCCTGAAGGGACACGGCACATTTTTATAAGCGACCATCACGCAATTATATACGCAGGTCGAGACGAAATGAAGGACTCATATTGACTTAACATAGGATGAAATGGTTCTTGGGTTAATGACAAAATCAGGCTCATTTTTTTCAAGTGAAACTAAAAAGAATCCATTCAACATGGCGATCATAACAATCTATGTACGCACGTCAAAAAGGTCCGAAGATGTAGATAATTTTTATAATATTTTTGTAGCAAGGAAAGCCTGTTGGTCTTGGCGATGACCAAACGTATTCGAACCTCGTCGACTGACTCTACAGAATCACAAACAAAGAACTGTACCAAATAACAGAAACCTCATCACTTGAGGAACACCAACAGCGGCAACAACTAAAATGGATAGCACATGTAATTCGTAGAGAAAATATTGACATAATCTAGATTTTGACAATCCAAATGACTTAAAATAAAAGTTAGAAAGGAAATCCCAATCAATATTGGAAAGAGCCACAAAAGCTACTGGACTTGAGAAAGATGCTTTCCTGAAAAGGTGTTTTAAGAGAAAGATTTTATAAATTCCAACCAACAGTAGAACAAGCTTCCCGGTCAAAGAAAACCCAAAGTTTCCTTATAAGGAAACGGTTAATGTTACAATTAACATTTCCCTAGGTTCGAACACTTAATGGAAAACTTGATTATGCAGTGGCCATGATCTGCATTGAGCCTTTAATCTTGATTATTTTCGTACTAGATTATTTGTTCATCTTACCTTAGACTGGCACAAGGCCATAGTAGAGATGATCACACTCACAATAAAAACGATGGCGCATAATTTTTTTTACTAAACAACATATGCGTGCAAGTGCTTTCTCTTAGTTTAATCTAGATCAAGGCCGAATTAGTCGGATTAATTTTAGGAAGATTGTGTTGCGCCAATTTTCCAAATTAGAAGAGCTTGTCTGCCTGCCTTGAAAACCAGCTTTTTCTGGAGCTGAGATAAAATACGCAACTATTTTAGCCACATGGTATGTGCCGAATATTTATAGCGTTTAACACTCGTCTACATGTTGGGCTCAAAGTTGCCAGTCGAATTTACTATGAAAGGCTGGGAGAAATTAACACTCACAGGAAAGATTAGGCTAGATGCGCAAAAGCTAACAGCGAATAATATAACTGACGGGCTTATGTAAGTGGATGACAGAAAAAAAAAACAGTGATTGTTCTTTTTTACAGATTATCAACCCTTCGGTGATTATTTAAATCTGACACATTTTTGGATTGTAAGAATAAAACTTTTTTGTGAGTGAATATTGTATTATCTATTTTTTCCAGATACAAGCCCTACTATTTAACCCATAATGGGGTACAGAAGAATAAATAGTGATATTAATAGTACAAAGACGAATATTGCTAAGAGCTACAAAAGATATAAAGTTCTAGAGAATTATGATCTCCTACCTGTTGACGGGAAAGTGTACAAACAGAAGAAAAAAATAGGTAGGGGAATGAGTGAAGATCGAACCCAATACCGAGAGGTTACAATGCCATGACTAATCACAAAGGCGCCTTTCACTTTTATTATTGCACTGCATGTGTAGCAATATTGTGGGCCAATCGTCAAGAGAACGTTGTTATCTTTGCAACTGCTGCTACTACTCTTTATGCTGCTTACTTAGCTTTCCATTGTCGGATTGTTACGTTCAAGGGAGGCACAAAATGAAGCAAAGTTTTACTTAATCATGCGCTTTTTACGAAGAGTTGTTTGTAGCGTATCACTGCAATAATACCCGTCAAAAATATTCAGGTTATTTACGTATTGCTCGACACTTCTGTGTAGCAACAGTGGAGTATCTGCTCACTTATTCCATAAGATCTGTGCACTCTGCATATGATCAACTTGGTATCTGTGCACTCTATAGGAGCAATATAGTATCAGCTTTGGAAGAGTTTATTACCTCTGCACTCTAGGATCAGTACAGTACCTGTGCACACTGCCTAGGAACAGTTCTGTATCTGTGTATTCTGCCGAAGATCAGTTTAGTATCTATGCCCTATCCCTATGAACAGTTTAGTATCTGTGCATTTTGCTTAAGACCAGCTTAGTATCTGTGCATTTTGCTTAAGATCAATTTAGTATCTATGCCCTCCACATATGAGCAGTTTAATATATGTGCATTTTGCCTGGGAAAAGTTTAGTATATGTCCATTCTGTCTCGGGTCTGTTTCGTACCTATGCCCTCTAACGAGGATCAGTATGATAACTGCCTATTGCTCACGATCAGTGTAGTATCTACGTAGGAACAGTGTTGTATCTGTGCGGATGGGCGAAGGTGAAAGTATCGATACTCGACACAGATGCCCATAATCATAATCAATGGATTATATAGGCATTAGTTGGAGTGTTAATCGTCCCCGTATATAAATATACACTCGTATATATATATATATATATATATATGTATAATTATTTATTTAAAAATTATAACATAAATATGTTATAAAATCACTACAAAATTACTCTCTCTATATATATATATATATCTGTCTATCCATCTATATATATATATATATATATATATATATATATATATATATATATATATATATATATGTGTGTGTGTGTGTGTGTGTGTATGTGCGTGCGTGTGTGTGTGTGTGTGTTTTTGGTTAGAAAGATAGATATATACTCTGCTTTTTTTTTGCTTCGATGTTGTCAGTAAGGAATCCGATGTAAAGAAGTTCATTCTTTGAGAACATTTCCATTTTATTTCGTAATTTAATTTTTAAATTCCTTCATAATATATATATATATATATATATATATATATATATATATATATATATATATATATGTATGTGTGTGTGTGTGTGTGTGTGTGTGTGTGTGTGAAAAGTGTATATAAATAAATATAAGTTTGTATAATTATTTATATATTATATGCGCGGTACTTATTAGAAAGCGCTCAATATCAGAGATAGAGTTAACATATTTGGTTGGATAGATGTGAGTTTGTGACCCTGGGTTTCACGCTTTTGCGATCGTCAGACAAACTGAAATTTTTAAAAATTAATTGGTTTGTGTACGATTGCAATCTACATAAAACCTAGGGTCAAAACTCACATCTATCTGACAACTAAAATATATATATATATATATATATATATATATATATATATATATATATATATATATATATATATCAATGTATAATATCGCCCATTAACTGCTTGTATTAATAAAATAGTGCTTGTAATATAACAGAGCTATAAATTATATATTAACAACTATACATTTATTTTCTCACCGGCAGCACGACTCAGGAGTTTCATTCACAACGCAATCTTCAGGTAAATATTGCGTTGTGCATGAAACTGTGAGGAAATGTATATTTATTAATATATATATATTATATAAATGTACATATATACATATTATATAAATGTACACACACACACACACACACACACACACACATATATATATATATATATATATATATATATATATATATATATATATATATAATTATGTATTACTGCTTTCATTTCTTTTTGATTTTCGTAATTTCTAGCAATTAAATTTATATACGTTCATTATTCCATTGGTATTTCATTTTATGAGAAATTATTTAATGAAA
Source organism: Acanthosepion pharaonis (assembly GCA_903632075.3). NCBI lineage: Eukaryota > Metazoa > Mollusca > Cephalopoda > Sepiida > Sepiidae > Acanthosepion > Acanthosepion pharaonis. The sequence continues at coordinate 3,231,251 of CAHIKZ030003327.1, read as the reverse complement.
GAAGTTTAATATTTCAACCCTACAAACGCACACACACGCAAACAAAGAGAGAGAGTGAGAGAGAATGAGAGAGAGAGTGAGAGAGAGGGAGAGAGAGTTGAGGAGAAAGAGGGGGAGAGAGAAAGCACTACATTCACACGCACGCACATATATTGACATATCTATTCACATCTTCACAGGTACTGCTACACACACAAACGTCCAATAGCGTGCACACACCATGCTATAGACACACACACACACACACACAAAAAATTTAAATTATATTTAATTTTGTTTCGAAGAGCAAAGTAATAAGAAAGATTGTGTTGCACCAATCTTTTGAGTAAATAAATCGAGGCCTTGAAAATCAGCATTCCAACTCCTGATGTTAATTTTTTTACCTTTGTTCTAACACCAACACCTGTTACTAATGGGAAATTCCAAAACGACACTCACACACACACACACACACACACACACACACACACACACACACACATATATATATATATATATATATATATATATATAAAACTTAAATCAACAATTGATTAATAAAGTATATATACATGGCCCAGTGGATAAAGGCGTTGGTTATATAAGTATATTATGAATAGAATTTGGTAGGTCTCCATGTGTATTTAAATTGAGCTAAGGTAAAAGAGATGTAACTAAAATCAGATGCAACATAGAAGTTGCATATAATTTCTGTTATTTTGATTTTTGTACAAAAATAAAATGCATTGTAACAATAAGCAAGATGAATCTTTATTTAGAAACACCCTAAAGAAATACACAACGCCAGTCGACCAAAACAAGAGAATTGAATTAATTATTCATTGCAAAAAATTTAAAACCACTAACCTCGTCGTCAAAAATAGTAATTCACCTGCAAGATCTACATTACTGAAAACCATTATTATTTACGAATTGACATGTTCCTTAAGGAGATGTGTTCCTGACCAATTCAAATTACATTAGATATAAAACATGTTTAACAAAAAGACTAGTGTTACATCTCTCAGGCTCAATTAGGTTATCGTTGATAATACAAATAATAATGGCATCATACACATGTACAAAATGCTAAAAATAATGGAAGCATTATTAATAAAAAAGAACAAAAGCTAACACTCAGTAACAACAACTCTGAACACAGCAACCAGGTGCTAATCCTTTTTGGTGAATAAAACATTCCTATAACTCTACATACATACATAAAGCAATGCATATATTCAGTTAAAAGTAAAATAAAATTCATCCTTGATAATGGCTAAAAGTGTAGCCAAAAGCGCTTGGAAACATTCGAACAATTTTTATATAATTTACGTTCTGAAAGGAAAATATATACGGACACATGAGAAATTATATAAAAAAAAAAATCAACCATCACACCCTGTTAGTCATTTTCAACGAAACTTGCATAAAATAGGGATTGTTGCCCATTTACATTATATATATATATATATATATATATATATATATATATATATATATATATATATATATATGTGTGTGTGTGTGTGTGTGAGAGAGAGAGAAACCCACTGTTCGTAGCATTTATTTCTTAAGAAGTACTCAATACAAAGTAGAGAAATATATTATTATTATATTTTTATTATAAGAGATTATAATGAAAACCTGTTGAAATCACTACACAAAAGCTTTCATGTTTCAATACTTTGATTGTACTTCTTCAGGCGATGGTAAGTAACTGGTGATTAAATGATTTTTAAGGAAATTTTAAAACAAAGTGTTACCTCTTTTCCGAAAATTAAATAGGGCGCATAAGGTCAGAATTAAAAATAGACTTGTGGGTATGTCTTGATTAACCAATTAATCAAATTTATTTTTAATTCTGACCTTAAACCTCCACCTTTAACTTTCGGTAAAGAGGTAATATTTTGTTTTTAAATATCCTTAAAAGTCATTTAATCAACAGTTATTTGCCGTTGCCTGAAGAAGTACAATTATAGTATTGAAACATAAAAGGGTTTTGTAGCGATTTCAAAATGTTCTTATTATACTCTCTTATAATAATAATAATAATAATAATTGGAATTCCGCCAGGGATGTAAATCAACGCCCCCAGCTTATTCCTGAAGCCGAACACTATACATACTACATTTTTCTTATATATAAATCACTATTATATAGTTCAATTAGGCATAATATGATAAAGAACACAATCATATAAGACAATTATAACGATACCCCTTTCTCACAGAGGAGACATTGCATGCCTCTCGCTGCTCTATGGCTATTTCCATGGTGAATGTTCCGAACTACCCTCCTTAGTGCCACCATTCGAAACCTTCACAGCTAAGACCGTCTATGCCACGCACATTGTAGCGAACAGCCCCTTATCATTTCGTTCATATTCCCCAAGTGAGATGCAAGTTCTACTCAAGCAGTTTCTCCTCATGAACCACTACATTGTGGAACCGACTCCCAAGAGACTCCTTGCCTGACCACTACTATCTTAACCTGCTCAAGTCTAGGGTTAACCCAATGAGTCTCAATTGCTGTATCGCCCGATCCACAACTGTGCCGCGAAATATTGTCACGAAATTGTGAAAAAACACCCGGCACATGTTTCACACTACATAAGCTGCACAAATAATTGAATAAAATCATTGAAATAAAGTAAGTTCATATTTATGTGAGTTTTAGATCTATGTTTTTATTTCATAACATCTAAATGTACAATCTTGCTAAGTGTGCCGTGATATTTTCATTTGCTCCTGGGTGTGCCGTTGCTTAAAAAGCCTGAGAAACACTGTTAACCGTTATATTCCATAAATATCCCCATAAGTAGTATCTCTTACTCTGTAACCCTCTACCTTGAATGGCACTCGGGCCTCATAGAGGGTGAAAATCAAATAAATTCAATATCCTTTAATGGAGGTTATATTACAGAATTTCTCCACCTGATCGTACGATTTTCCCTTTTCTTATTGTCGAGAGATTTCAACTTTTTAGAAAACATGAATACTTTTCGCCTTATCTTTGGAATATTTCAAATTGTCAGCATCGATATTCTTAGGCTCTGAGACGAGTAACTGTTTATTTTTGAGGTTCGTTGCGGGTAAGTGAAACGATGGAGAGAAAATTGCGGATAATAGAAATTTATTTATTTTGTTCATAATTCAGTGACGTCTTATTTAGAACAAGGTGTTTATTATTGTTTATTTACAAACAATGATTTTTAATGTCCTGAGAAAAAAATCATCTGATTGGTTAACTCGACTTACACCTAGCCGTTCGAAATAAAAGATATTTTTCTTGACTATTGTTCATTTTTTTTTTCAAACTCTACCGAACTGGGGCAGTTGTGGAAACAACAACAACAACGCCACCACCACTGCCGTCCCCAAAACATTAGAACTTGTCACCAATTGTCCCAAATTATCACGCGCTGCTGTGGCCGGTAAATGTTCTACGTTGTTAATTTGTTCAATTGTAGCTGGTGCACCTGAGTGAAAATATAAATAATGCAGGGAATATTCTTCTGCTAACTTAGGCCCTTTCTTTCTTTCTTTCTTTCTTTCTTTCTTTCTTTCTTTCTTAATAATGAATTCATTCTTTCTTTCTTTTTTTTCATTGATACTTTCTTTCTTTCTTTCTTTCTTTCTTAATAATGAATTCATTCTTTCTTTCTTTTTTTTTCATTGATACTTTCTTTCTTTCTTTCTTTCTTTCTTTTCTTTCTTTCTTTTTTTTCATTGAATTCATTCTTTCTTTCTTTTTTTTTCATTGATTCTTTCTTTCTTTCATTGATACTTTCTTTCTTTCTTTCTTTCTTTCTTATTCAGCCAGTTCTTTTTCTCATTTAATAAGTTTATTTTTTTATTAATGCATTCTTTGTTTTCTTCTTACTTTCTTTTTCATTCTTCCTTTCTGTCTCATTTAATCAGTTTCTATCTATCTATCTATCTATCTATCTATCTATCTATCTATCCATCCATCTATCTATCTATCTATCTATCTATCTATCTATCTATCTATCTATCTATCTGTCTGTTTGTGTCATACATTCGATAACTTCTTTCGTTGTTATTAATGCATTATTAATTTAATTCTTTCTTGCTTTCTCATTCAATCAACTTGTTTCTTTATTTCTTTCTTTTTTCTTCCTTTCTTATACATACATTTGAGCACTTCTTTCTTTCCGTCTTTCTCATTAATGCATTCTTTATTTTTTTCCTTAATTCTTTCTATCTATCTATCTATCTATCTATCTATCTATCTATCTATCTATCTATCTATCTATCTATCTATCTATCTATCTATCTATCTATCTATCTATCTATCTATCTATCTAAGTCTGTCCATATCTATCTAAATCTGTTCATATCTATCTATCTATCTATCTATCTATCTATCTATCTATCTATCTATCTATCTATCTATCTATCTATCTATCTAATTCTTTTCAATATCTATCTATCTATTTGCAAGAGAAATCGCCAGTCATTGGATACAAACATTTGCACGTGTCTGTTTGTCTGTCTGTCTGTGCGCATGTAACACTTTGCGGTAGAGGGTCACGTGACTGTCCGATTTAAAATGTGGTGGCGGGAAGGGTGAGAAACAGGGAGGATAACTGCGTCTGATAGGTGGTGGTGGTGGGGGGGTGCTTCCGAAGGTGGGCACTTAAGATATACCTCGAAAATGAGTTATTCGTGGAGGGAGGGAGAAGCGAAAGGGAGGAAAAATACATACAAAGTGGGGAGTGTGCTTTAAAAAGGAAAGGGGCGTTAAAAAGGTGAAAGAGGCGACGATGGAACTGGCGAAGGGGCGTTATAGACGAATTAGGAGGGGGGTCGGGCCAAGAAAGGTGAGATATTATAAAGTGGTAAGTATCACACTAGGTGGCCAGTTAGGACGGAGACGAAAGAGAAAGAAAAGAAAAAAAAAAACAGAAGGAATTAAGATGGTAGTTGAAATAAATAAATAGGAATGGAATAGATATAACCAGGAAGAAAAGAAAAAGAAAGATAAGAGAGAGAGAGAGGGGGGAGAAAGAAATCAAGAAAGAATAGCAAAAGATAAGAGAGAGAGAGGGGGGAGAAAGAAAAAAAAGAAAGAGAGAAAGAGGAAAGGAAAAGAAGGAAAATCAAGCAAGAAAGAAAAAGAAGGAAAGAAATGGAGACAGAACGCAACGGAATAGAAGGAAAAGGAAAGATGAAAAAGAAAAAAAAAACAGAAAAAGAAAAGAAAGAAGGAAAAGAGAACAGAAAGAAAGATATAAATAAATAAAGTAGAAAATAAAGTAAAATAAAAGGGGCTATGAAAGAAAGAATGAAAGAAAAATTCAGAAGCAGGAAAAAATTTTAAAAAATAAACGCAACAGTCAAAAAGAGTGCGTAAAGAAACCAAGAAAGACGAGAAAATAAAAAGGTGAAAAGAAAGAAATGAAAAAGAAGCAAAGGAGTGTAAAGAGAGAGGAAGAGAGAGAGAGAGAGAGAGAGAAGAAAAGGAGAGAAAGGAAGAAAACAATGCAAATTTGAGAGTCTGTAAAGAATGAAAGGAAATTTCAGCTGACGGTGGGTGGGGTGTCAAAATAAAGAATTGTAAAGCGAGAAAAAAAGATATTGATGTCGGGACACTGATTAGAGATGAACAAGAAAGACCTAAATGGATGAAAAATAAAGTGACAAAAATGAGAAATATAAAAACAAGGACGAAAAGAATTAGGGAAAAAGTACGTAATTAACATGCAAGTTGTTGTTGTTGTTGGTGGTGGTGGCAGCGGCGGAGGTTGTGGAAGTAGTAGTAAAAGTCGCCACATTTAAAGGTAGATGTAGTAGTAGTAATAGTAATAGTAGTAGTAGTAATAGTAGTAGTAGATATTTGAAAAGCATGTATTCAAGCGAGAAGCATTTGTGATATTCAGAAACACTGACCGTCAACGTTGTCCGATTGTGCATTTGTCCGGAGAAAAGGAGTGGAGAGGAAGAGAGTGAGAAGAAAAAAAAAAAGAAGATATTGATAGAGTGAAAGAGAAAGAGAGATAATGATGAGAGAGAAGGTCGCAATAAGAAAATAAATAAACAAGAGGAGGGAAAGAAAGAGATAGTAATTATTAAGAGATATGGAGAGGTGGATAAAGAGGTTTCATGAGTGGTGGGTTAAAAAAAAAAGGTGAAAGAGAAAGAAAGCGTGCAACAGAGAGAGTGGGAAACGAAAGAGGGAGAGGTATGAAAAATAGAAGACAAAAACAAAACAAAACAAAAAAACGGAAGAGAACTGGACAAACGAAAAAGTGTCAGAGAGGGGGGTAAATAAAAAGAGAAAGACAAGGGATAAGGCGGGAAGACGTGACGGTGTGGGGTGGGGCGACAAATCAAACCCCACCCAAAACATAAAACAGATAAACCGGGAAGGAGAAAGTAAGGGGGGGGTGAATAACCCGAGAAAAAAAAAAAGACTCGAGAGAAAGTGAAAGAAAGAAACAATGAGTTAAAGGAGGGAGGAGGGAATGAAGAAAATGGTGGGAGTGGTAACACAAACTGTAAAGTTACATATATATATATATATATATATATATATATATATATATGTATGTATACCTATCGGACTTTTGCCATATATGCATGCGTGTGTGCGCGCCTATGTTATAAAGAATGTAGAAGAACATTTGGAAACAACATGTGGAGGCACCGTCGACCAGAGCAGGCGTTTTTACGGGCAAAAACTCACACAGCGAGCGAGGGAACCGGGCGAATAACAGTGCGTTATACAACCGTGAGCACCACACGCATGTGTGTGTGTGTATGTCTGTTTAATCGTAGTTGTATGTGCGGTCATTTTGCCTGTGTATGTTAATGATAGTAAGAGTGAAAGAAAGCGTGTTTGTTTATTTGATGAATATTGTTTTCTTAATTTTTTATTATTATTATTATTAATATCGACCTTTGTCATCCCCACCCCCTCCCCAGAAAAAAAAAATTGTGATGCCCTATAACCTTTGGTAGCCTAAAGATGTACTCCCATTTAAAGATTCGCACACTGGCACATGTGGCATTGACAATTATGATAACTTTAAATTCGACGACAGCAAACATTTCACATACGAACACCACAAACACGACCCTCGCCACCACTGCCTCCGCCAGTACCGATACCCGAACGGCAATGACGGTGGTGGCAGAGACTGTGCCGGGTTTTCTTAGCGAGACGTCGGACTTTCAAGTTGTAAACGATAAAACTACTGGAATTGTTTTTTCCGTGTCTACTAATAATACAAGTGTGGATTCTTTTTCTACAAATATCACTCCAGCTGCTGCTGCTGCTGTTTCAAAATCACCATCACAAACAACAACAACAACTGCATTAAAAAACAGTACTATGCATATTCCTACATCTATTACTCAGCCGAATTCAACAAACGAAACATTTTCGCCAGTCCAGGAAACAGCTTCACCAACAACAACAAAGTCACCACCGACAAACATTAAAATTCCACCCGAAAGGAAAACTACCATTAATAAAAAAGTTACCAGCAATTTACCTATTACTACAAATAGTACAAGTACTATTATTAGTATATCGAATGCCGCTACAAACACTTCGTTATTGGATAGTCTTGTAAACAAAGTCGGGGATTTGGAGAGTACTATTTACATCAACATTAGTCATGGCGGGAAATCCGAGGGCGCTGAAAACGTTGGGACGTTACTTACCGGAAGTAGTTTTTCTCATGTTGACTCACTCGCCTCTAAAATGCAGTCTCTACCACCAGAAGTCAACACATCATCAGCTGGCTTGGGCACAGTTAAAAATTCATCGCAAGCTGTTCAACCCGACGCAAATAATTCCGCTTCCAAACAGCCTTTCTCTTCGACATCCTCCTCCTTGTCATCTTGGCGCCGGACTTCACGCTTACGTCGGGGACAAACTTCGGAAATTCCTGGCAGAAAATACGACGTTGATATCGGGGATGATTATAGTGCAGCCGAAGGAATTGCGACAAAGAAAGTACGAACCCAAAGTTCAAAATTTTCTTACCAGGAACCGGCAACATATTCGAAAATAGCAACTCTCAAGTCTTTGACACCAGGAAAGTTTCCATCGAAAAAAATTATTGTTGAAGGGAGCAAAACAAATTCGGTAAAGTCTAATGTTGAAAAAACAGAACAATTGAGATTTTTACAAAATCAAAAAAAAGATAATTATTTCAAAAAGTATTATACTCCGGGAAGGAAAAATCGTCCGAAAAAATCTAATATATTCCCCTTAACTTATGATTTAATTAACAAGAAGAAATTCTCTAACGCGTCTGTTGGCAATAAAAAAAGTTCGATTTCTGCGATGAGAGAAACGCACCAAAATGTACTCCCTTGGAGAGGTTGTCGCCTCTGCCTGTGGCTAAACAAGCAGAAAAATGGGAGGAATTTTCTGAAAAGTCAGTATCACAAAAAACGTAAGCATCGTCCATGGCATCTTATGGCAACCAATCCGACTAAAATGGATCGTATTCACCAAAAGCATCGGAATTATAATCAAAACCCACAAAAGAATCTTTTACCAGAAGAGGTTTTAAGACAGACACAAAATAATGTAATTCCAAAAGTAATTGATCATCGAAATGGAACTATACGAAATAAGAAAATCTTGGATTTCTCGCAAAGAATTTCTCTGCGTTTTGAAAACGGGGAAAAAGAAGATGATTCTGAACGTGTTAAGACTAAAACGTATTCTTTGATCCCAGATGTGAATACGTCTTTGATTGGTAGAGAACAAACTTCACCACGGAATTATACC